>PVJA010030095.1:0-17006 GCA_004027025.1 Myocastor coypus
TACCACAAATCTAGAAAATAAGGACCTTCAAATTTATCTTCTCGGGGCCCAGCGGGATGGCTCAGTGGTCTAAAGCGCCTGCTTGGGAAAGCTTCGGCGGCTTCAGGGACCGCGGTTCAATCACGGGCACCACATGCTGCGCCAGCCATAAAAAAATGAGTGAATAAACAAAGGTTCTGAAACAAGAAATAAATAAATTTTTTTAAAAAAAATTATCTTCTCTATCCTGCTACCTATTTCTGTATGTTATTAGAACAAGTTTACCTAGATTTTTTTGGCAGTTACAGCTAGCTCAGCAGTCTCCTTTCCCAGCCGTACAGTCTCAGAATTTAACAACATGACTGCCTGAAACCGGTGCTGGGCTTTGATGAGGGTGCACCACCATGTGGAAGACATCAGTTAGGTTCCTACTGGAAAAGCAACAGAACACCACGGTTAGACTTGTTACTGAACACTCCCTTTATTGTTTGTGTGTGCAAGGCACTGTGCCAGGTGCCAAAAGAGGAAGACATGAACATGTGTTTGAGTGCACTTGGCCCTCTAGGAGCACACAATCTAGGAGATTTAACTGCACTCAGGAACCATGACACCTGACAGCAAGTAACAAGTCACAGGCGACCAAAGACTTCCGGAAGCCCAAAGCCAGGCCAAGCAGGGGCAGCTGGCTGACCATGGTCCTGGGCATGGCAGCTAGGAAAGGCAGCACAGGGCTCTAATGGACTGAGCTGCATCTTCACTCTCAGCTGAGGTTCCAGGTATCACCAACAGCACCTTCTATTTCTGCAAGAATGGCAAAACAGCATGGGAAACAACCAAACTCCCAGATGGAGACTGGCATGCAGGAACACCAGGACAGTCTGCACTGGTGGCCCAAGGTCGACCCTCACAGAGGGACAGTGGGAGGAGGGTGGGCAGCAACCCTGGGCTCCACACCAGGACCCCACTCCCACTTCAGAGCCTGGACATCCCCCTGGCCTGTAAGCTGAAGATCTCAGACAAGGGCTGCCTCTTCAGTCCAACCCTCACTGGGAACAAAGCCCAGCAAACTGACCGTCAGCCTCTTAAAATCACAGCTATTTTCAGGTTGGAGTTTCCCCACCCATCTTCATTTGTAGAAGAGCTCTTTAAAAAAGTGGCTCGCCTGACTCCCTTCCTGAGTGGTACAGACAAGCAATATAAGAAAGGGTATTTGCTTTTAACCAGAGTTAATGCTTTGGAAGCAAAGTGCTGCTGGTCTTTTTGCAAGCAAGGCACCACTCCAATTTGCTCAGCAACATGACAGGTAAACCCACAGCCCCAGAGCAAAGGGCTTGGTTTTGGGTATTGGAACAAATGTATGTTCACCACTCTGAGCTACTTTACATAACCTGTTAAGTTTCTGGTGCTAAGGATTTCAGTTCAACAGCTTCACAAGCTTGAGCAGAACATAAAGAGGCACTGGAAGTTAAGGAAGGGGGTAAGAAAGATGCAAGGCAGCTTCTTGGGCCTTGACCTGACAGAAATACAGTGTCACCACAAGGAGAATCTGTGATGCCCAAGAGGCCAATGGAGCTGCTGTTACTTTTCCTACCTCGTTCCTCCTGTGCTGTCAGGGCAGTCCTTCTACCCCAAAATATCAGGGGCACAGGAGCTGAGCTTTGTGCCTCCTGGCTTCCAACAAAGCTAGACTTAATCCAAGGCTAGGCTAGGACACAGAACAATTAACACTGTGGGACCAAAAATGTCAGTACCCCCATTTCATGTCAAAGGGAACACTCCCTTTTGATTCCACTATAAAAACCCAGCCATAATTTGCCTAAATGCCAGTACTGAAGACAGACAATATGGAAGCACCAACTAGGACAAAGGATGAACAGCTAGGCTCACTGCACACCCCAAGGCCGGCAAAGAGCTGGTGAGATCAACCATGCTCATCAAAGCTGGAGCTTACCAATCTAAAGCCAAGGAATTGCACCTGGAGAGAGATTGCTGTGTACATGAAATGGCTTATATGGAGTCTCCCACTTCAGAGTAGTCAGTGCTGGACAGAAGGGCCACAGTTAATCCTGGTACCAAACCAGACATGAACACTGTCTCACTGACGATGACTGACCTACTTCTGAAGTTCACTCCTACCAAATCACCTCTCCACATATGTTAAAACATACAAACAGGAAATGCAACTGTGCCAATTATAAAACCAAAATCCAGCAAGAGCTGCATGTATTGTATGACTGTAGGGTGACTGAGGAAGCAGTAGCTTTTAAACAGAAGTGCTAATAATACTTTGGTTTTATAATTTATTTTTCCTTTCCATAATTACAGTGTACCTGGGCAATGGCTTATAAGATTTCACAGATACTGTAAAGAAAAGTATATTGTGAAACGTCGTTTTTCTGTTAACATTCTTGTGGAAAGACTCTTAGCAGACAGTCCCATAAATTTTAAACCATATTAATGTATGAAGCTGCCATAAAAAGGGAAAATAGCATCACTGACATTGGTTTTTCTCTTTAAACAAAGCAGCAGTGTTCTTTTGGACTGTCCCATGCCTCACCTTGCAAGTGTTCCTTAAGGATGTCCCTCATGCTTTGGCATGCAAGCCCACATACAGTCCTACATCTACACACAAATAACTACCTTCAGCATTTGGGCAATAACACCTTCACATGTTGGGCTAAAGGTGAGAACCAGAAATTTACAAAAACTCAATTCATATTTTTTAAATACTTTATATGGTAAAAATACAGCAAAAATATTTTTTGTTCAAAGACGAAAATATATACTGCTATGGTCATGGTTCTAAGGATGGTTCAAGCAGGCTGGCTCCTCCTCAGTGCACTGTAGTGTAGGCTGACGTCAACCACAGCTTCTCCAGCTTCAGTCATTTATCAAAGCTAAAATCATACTGCGGGAAGAAGAAACTGGTGTTACAGGTTTCCTTAGAAATTCCATGGAGTCTGGTCTGTCAAGCATGGCACCCTGGGGATTCTCAATGAACACTCATTGGAATACAAGACAAGGAATTATGCTGAATGGGGAAAATATGTAAGGATTTCTCAATAGCCTAATTTTTTTCACTAAAAAATGAGTAACTGGAAGTGAACGCTGGGGAGAATGACCTGAATCCAATTAAAAGTTATGTCCAGGCACAGAGCTACTTCTCCAGCCTTGAACACATGGTTGCTACACATGCACCCATCTACCTGTAAACCCTTCCTGGGCGTCTGACAGGCACTGCAGCCCTGGCACTGGGAAGCTGGCCTCTCAGCCTGGCACAGCTGTGTGTGCTGTGCACAGCTCGTCATCCTCATGCACATAGCACAATGGCTGACACGCGGCATTTGCCACCTGTCTGTGAGCACTTCTGACAGAAGAACCCAACCAGGACCTTTATGTGTTAACATCTGTGCGCCAGCCAGGCCTGTGACGGCCAACCAAGCACCTGGCTTTCACTGTAGGGTCTGTTGCTGCTCCTGTGGTACTGCACCATTTCTCATACACAGCAGTCACCCAGGAAACAGCCTATGAAAACCACTGGTTAACAATGACAAGCAGCCATTTTCCTTTTATTTGTGGCATCAGCCTTGCTCTGGTAAGACCAAATAACTAAAATGTTCCTAATGGCATAAATGACTAGCCATCCAAACTCAGTCACATCAGATATAATCAGAGCACAACGCAGACTGATGGCTAGTACATAACATTTCTAAAAGATGTTTCAGAGTTCATTATAGGTCAGAATACACCTAGTGCTTCTCATATGTTATTTCCCTTACTGCACTCTACACTTCAACAAGGTAGGCATTATTCACAGCTCACTTGCAAATGAGAAATAGAAGCACAGAGAGGTTAAGAAACTTGCTCTCAACTAAAAACATATCAGCAGAAAAGACGGCTTCATATTTAATAAATGGGTCTGGGAAAACAAGTTATCCACATGAGGAAGGAAGTTAAGACTAAAACTATCTCTCTTACCCTATACGAAAGTGAAACTGGTACAGATCAAGAGCTACATACGAAAACAGAAACTTGGAGACTACTGGAAGGTAACAGAAGGAAAACACCTGAACCACAGTCCTAGGCAAAGACTTCTAAATCCCAAACGTACGGCAAATACCAATAATCAGCAAACGGGACTGAGTGAAATTACAAAGATCTCACACAGCAAAGGGAACAACAGGAAGAAGACAACCTAAGAAATGGGAGAGGGGGCCTGCAGGATGGCTCAGCAGTCTAAAGCGCCTGCTTAGGAAAGCTTAGGCAGCCTTGGGGACCTCGGTTCAGTCCCTGGCACCACATGCTGCGCCAGCCCCACCTCCAGGGCAGGCTGAGCTGCCCATAATAAATAAATAAATAAAATTTAGAAAGAAATGGGAGAAAATTTTTGCCAGCTATTCATTCTGAGAGGACTAGTATCTAAAATATACAAAGAGGGGTCCGGCTGGATGGCTTAGTGGTCTAAAGCTTAGGCGGCTTCAGGGACCGCAGTTCGATCCCCGGCTTCACATGCTGTGCCAGCCCTGCCCCTCCTCCCCCCACCCCCCCACCCCCACCCCCGCAGGCTGAGCCAGCCATAAAAATGAGTGAATAAACAAAGGTTGTGAAACAAGAAAAAATAAATAAAATAAAAAAACTTATTTAAAAAAAAATTAAAATATACAAAGAACTCAAAGCAACTCTTGAAGCAAAATAATACAATCAAAAAATGGATATATAAATTGAATAGATACTTAAGAGAAGTCAATAAATATATGAAAAAAAATCATCTTTAGCCTTTAGGAAAATAAAAATCAAAACAACTTCCTTCAAAATGGCTACCATCAAGAACACAAAAGACAACACATGCTGGTAAGGCTCTGGGAAAAAGGAGCTCTTATGCTGTTGGCAGGAATGTGAACTAATACAATCACCAATTATTGAAGTCACTCCTCACCTAACTAAAAATAGCCTGGATGTGGTGGCACATGCCTGTAATCCCAGCAGGTAAGAGGCTTAAGCAGGGTGATCAAAGTAAGTCTGAGGCCAACCTGGGCTACCCAGAGACCCTGTCTCAAAAATCAAAACTAAAAAAGAATTCATTTGACCCTGTTAATCTCCCTAGGGTGTACACCTGACAGAATTAAAGATGTCAGAATACAGTGGTGGGTGCATACCCCACATTTATAGTAACATAATTTACAGCTAAACTCTGAAGAGAGCCTAAATGGCCATCAACAGATGAATGGATAAAATGTGGTAGACAGGGCCAGGGAGATAGCTTGGCAGTCTGAGCCTGACAAGTGCAAGGGCCCAAGTTTGATCCCTGGTACCACATTCTGTGTGCCAGCCTCAGAACCCTGGGCACACCATGCTGGCCCCAAAACCAGGCGTGGTGGTGCACACCTATAATCCTAGCACTTGGAAGGCTAAGATAGGAGGATCACTATGAATCTGAGCTGCAAAGCAGAGACCTGTACCAAATTAAAAAATAAAAAAATAAAATGTGATATATGTACATGCACAATGGGATATATTCAGCCATAAAGGAGAAAATGACAGCACATTACTTGAGTCCATAATATTAAATAAAATAACCCAGACACAGTTAATGATACCCATACCAATTTCCCAAAATGAATCAAAATGAATGTGACCATCATTTACCAGAAATGTGTATTGAGGAGGAAAGAAAGAAACACGCCCCAAGCTACACATAAATGGGAGAACCACGCTTCTACTAATCAAGACGTGAAGGGCACAGACTCTAACTTTTTCTAAAGAAGATAAGCGTTTTTTCCAAAAGTGATTCTATATCTAAGCCTTGATGCCTCCTGTGTGAAAGGCAAGTACTTTATGCTTTCCCTTATAAGTAACTCAGAATATAAAGAGTAAGAGAGGGGTGTATGAAACAGGGAGGCAGACATTTTGGAGATGGGATCCCAGAAAAGGGGGAAAAGAGGGGTGGGCAGGCAGCACAGGAGCAGGATAAAGTCCCTACAATTAAAGCTGGTATTTCAGTAATAACATCACTTCTGACAACAGCAACCAAAAGTGCAAAGTTCTGTAAGGTCATCATTTGAGAGTGCATTCTCTTTCATCCTGACTCCTTGAACTAGGAAATAGACTCAGGGACTGAAAATGACAAGGGAAGAAGAGACAGGAAAGGGAAGGATGTAGGTAGAAAGAAAGGCAGCCGCTCAGGCAAGCCAGTTACCCAAGCTTCCTATTTTTATTTCACTGTAAAGAACAGTTCCTTACACTTGTCCCTTATTTATGCTAAGAATTAAACTCAGGGATTTGCATGTGCTAAGCACATATTTATCACCACCCACTACCCTACTACTTTAAAATTCAATAACTGAGAGCTCAGGAAAAGAACAGCAAAGACAGTTTTACACGTGTTGGTAGCCTGAACAATGAAAACCAGGGTTGCACACAGTAACTACACATCAGACAAATGCTGATTCAGTAGAATATTTGAAAAATTTATAATCACTAGAAATTCACATAATCTCCCAAAGTTCTACAATGTTAGCTTAAAACCCAGAGTAAAATAATTCTCACCATAGGCAGACACCACATTGAGGACAGCAGGAGAACTTTTTATTTCTTTCTTGTTTCAGAACACTTTTGTTTATTTATTTTTATGGCCGGCTCAGCCTGCCCTGAGGGCAGGGCTGGCGCAGCATGTGGTGCCGGGGATCAAACCGCAGTCCCTGCAGCCGCCTAAGCTTTCCTAAGCAGGCGCTTTAGACCACTGCGCCCATCCTGCTGGGCTCAGTGGGAGGACTTTTAACTTACCTATAAAGATACATGAAGAAACAGAGCAAGTGGAAACCAAGTTTGATCATGGCTTCTTTCATGTGTGACTTCAGCTGCCCTCGATTGTGTATTTCAGTTGGGTCAAACACTCCCATGTTGCCACTTGGCACCATAATGAATCTAGTAAGAATATACACATTAAAAGGAAAATCACATCAGTAGCAAAGGTACATAACCAATGATAATCCATCTTGAAATCCAGCCTTAATGACACCAGCCTTACATGCCAATGTACACTGCCACAGGCTACCATTACTTTTGCTCTGCAGGTTACAATGTTGTTAACCACACTGTGAGACAAATACAGCAAGATGCCAGAGAAGGTTACCTTGCACACAAAGCCTTTTGCCTATTATCTATTATTACCTATCCCGGTCATCCCTAACTTTTTCCACTACAGTTAAAGGAAGTTCTAAAATCAAGCACAGGGCTGGCAAGATGGCTCAGCAGTCTAAAGCGTCTGCCTAGGAAAGTTTAGGCAACCGCAGGAACCTCGGCTGGATCCCCATGCCCAGGACAGGCTGAGCTGGCCATAACATAAATAAATAAATAAACAAATAAATAAGGTTTAAAAATAAATAAAATTTAAATAAAGAAAGAAAGAAAGAAAGAAAGCAAGCAAGCAAGCAGAAGCCAGGTATGGTGGCACACCCATAAAACTAGCACTTGGAAGGCCAAACAGAAGAACTGCTTCTAGTGCAAGGCCAGCCTTAACTCCATAGCAAGACCCTGCCTCCATAGCAAGAAGCAAACAAAAAATACCAAGCATAGTTTATGAAATTTCCAGAAACTTCTCTATGGAGATTAAGAACTTGGGTTACTTTGAGAACTGGTGAGATTGGGTGTCTGGGCTTGAACACCCAGGTCCCTTGCGCAGCTCGTATCTGAACCCAGTTCTCCTGCTCCCGTCAAGGCCCTCCCAGTACAACCCAGGCTTCCTCTCTCTTGCCACACATTGTTTCTAAACCGTCACTTCTGTGAAATGCCAAGGCTTATCTGAATTCTACAGATCTAAACTTCTACCCCAAATGCTGGTGGCCCACCTATACCAGGGTTGAAGGCATTTTCACTTGACTACTCAGACAACATCTTCAAATAGTCTCAAAAAGTATTACTGTTTGCTAACTACTAGGTTATCTAAGAGAAGTGTCACCACTTTCCTGGTGGTCCTTAGAAACGTCCTCTTAGGCCATTCTTCTCTGCCCCACCATCAACAGTCTCTTAGGACTTCTCCAATTCTTTTTCCTCCCACTATTTTCAGGGTCATCTCCTTCCCCACAGTCATGATCCTCTTCCTGCTCTCTACTTCTTCTCCCTGTTTTCTGAACTACTTTTGCTCCTCACTAGTTTACTCCACTCAACTGAGAGCACACATTGCCTCCAAGGAAATCTTCCCCAAGTGTCACTTATTTCCATGTCAATTTAGCAGTTTAAAAACATATAAAGCAGAAAGAGAAAAAGAATAGCTAATATACACATTATTAAAAGATAGTATTGGGCCGACGAGATGGTTCAGTGGTCTAAAGTGCCTGCTTAGGAAAGCTTAGGCAACTGCAGAAATTGCAGTTCAATCCCTGGCACCATATGCTGTGCCAGCGCCACCCCCAGGGCAGGATGGGCCATCAATAAATTAATTAATTAAAGTAAAAGACAGTATCATCAGTCATCAAGGCAAGGAAACAAATCACACTGAGATACTCTGAGACTTGCCCTTCTGGCATTTCCAACAGAGGTGCCTACGGGCATGTCTGGGGCACCTAATACACCCATAGTTCCCATTCTCACTCCCAAATCTAGGTTTCACTAAGAGGTCAAGAGAGAACTCGACCCCATGGGACTGGCCCTAAGCAGATGGACAGGAGTCTGTGCCTGTCCAGGGCTCAGATGGGCACTGTTCTCCACACCTGATCAAGGCAGAGCAGGTCCTCAGCAGCCTCCACTTAGGAACCTGTCCTCTGGAGGAGAGCGCCAGACAGGAAATTCTCCCTAGCTCAGGTTCTGTCCAGCCTGGTAAGGTTGTCCTTCCTTCATTCTGATCCCGCTATCGTTTGATGCTCCCATTCTCCAACTCTTCCCTATATTCTTGTCTGTGTCTCTTTTATTCTACCTTCATGCCATACCATCATGCTTATGAGTTAGCCGGTGAGTGGATTTAACACACACAAAAAAACCTTAAATACAAATAGTTAAGCAAAGCCTAAAAATAGAGTACAGTATTAACCTACAAACATAAAAATAATTCTGGAATCATCAAGATTATTCCTTGGTTCTTCACAGGAAAATATGCTATGTATAACAAGTTCAGTCATAAAATCATACTCGATGTTTTCATGGTACTGTGTCTGAACAAACATCTTAAATTTACCAAGTCAAAATATATGGCAAATTACCTAATTTGCAAGCTTTCTTTAGAGTATGGTACTTTCTTGTTGATTTTGAGACAGGATTTTACTATGCAGTCCAGGCTGGCCAGAAAGGCTATGTTGCCTAAGTGGCTTTGAATTAATGGTAATCATACAGCTTTAGCTTTCTGGATACTGGAGTTACAGGTTTATGACACCTCATCTTGCTTCTTTGAATTATTTTAACTATAAAACAAACAGAGTCGGCCAGATAGCTCATGGATTAAAGCACCTGCTCAGGTAGGCAGAGGGACCAGGGTGCCAGCCCTGGCTTGCCATGCAGGCTCCACCCCCAGAGCCAGCTGAGATAGCAACTGAAACTGAGTGTGGTGGCACATGCCTGTAATGCCACCACCTGGGTGGCTGAAAACAGGAGGTTCACTACAGATCCAATCTGTGTAGTAAGACCCTGTAGACCCTATACTAAATACATAAATAAAATAAAATAAAGCAAATATAGAGCCAGCCATGGGAGCATATCTCTGTAATCCCAGCACTCAGGGTGCTGAGGCAGAAGGATCGCCTGAGAGCTCAAGGCTAGCCTGGACAATATACTGAGAACATCTCAAAAAACATGAAAACTTCAAAGTATAAACAAAGAAGCCTCATATTTATTATCAGACCATTCGTAAAGGAAAATAATACTCAAGACAATAAAAGGGCCAGATAGTTCAGTGGCACAAGTGCCTACCTTGTAAGCACAAGGTCCTGAGTTTGACTCCTGGTGCCAAAAACAAAATAAGACAATATAACACTCACAAGTTTTAGACTTAGCATTAAGTGATACATATTTTATAAATGTATGCATGTAAGTTTCTGCCTTACAAGACTTAGCCATGTAAACTGACATTTGCCTAACATACCAGAGTGAACAAAAAGTTGGCCTGATCTCTGAGGTATTTGCTTGTTCTTTATTACTGACACATATTTTTGTGGAAAGAGAAAGGTGTTATATTTTTCTTAAGAAATGTTTGGGCCCAGCAGGATAGTTCAGTGGTCTAAAGAGCCTACAGGTGGCTGCAGGGACCGCGGTTCAATCCCCGGCACCACATGCTGCGCCAGCCGTTCAATCCCCAGCACCACATGCTGCGCCAGCCCTGCCCTTGGGGCAGGCTGAGCCGGCCATAAAAATAAATAAACAAACAGAAGTTCTGAAACAAGAAAAATAAATAATTAATTTTAAAAATTAAAAAAAAAATGTTTAATTGCTCTAAGCTGGATGTAGTGGCGCACACCTGTAATCACAGCATTTGGGAGGCTGAGGCAGGAGGATCGGTGTGAGAAAGAAAGAAAGAAAGAAAGAAAGAAAGAAAGAAAGAAATGATTAACTGCTCTAATTAAAAACAGTAAAGAAAAAATACTTACCGATATATATTCCAAGTGGCAACAGGTAAGTTGAGGAGGAAGATGAACCAGTGTAACGAGACAAGCATCAATACGCTGACAATGGAATGGCCAATCATTTCTGGAATTACCCACTGCAAGGAAAGGCCACACGGTTACATCTCTCATCCATCTATCTGGCTGGACAAATTATTTGAAGCTATATCTATGAATGTTCAGAGCGTTTACAAGCTATCATTTTCAAAACCATTTTTAGACCCAGATGTCCCAGATCTGCACAATGCTATAAAGTACTTACATTTCACTCTAAACAAATGCTTGGATTTATTCATTATGCAGGTTTAAATAACAGTATTATTTTACTTTCTATTTCAGTATCTACACTAAAGTGTCTCAAAATAATGTGGGATGGTCAATATCCAGATATAATCACCTTTTAAGTTAGAAAATCAATCTTAAAACATTTTCCCTTCTCCAAATCTGGAGGAAATCATTTCTTTTTATGCTTTGACAAAATAGTGTTTTCAGTGCTTACAGAACAGATAAAACTGAACTAAAATGAAAACCAGCAAGCCAGTTTCTGGATCCTGGTCTGGCACCTATGCCTCTCTGTACTGTTGGCTCACTGTGGAGTTCTGAGTACTCCTACATTCCCACCTATGGCAGCAGGATTCAAGTTGTTAATAATATTTCTCTCTAACACAGAAATTTTAAAGCAAATGAAGCTTTCGTGGAAAGAATTGACATAGGAAATTCCAGGTCAGCCTGGAATACAGAACAAGAATTTGTTCCAAACAAACAAACAAAAAAAACAAAGACTGATACTAGGCATATATTTCTAGTAGATTCTTTTCCGGTTTGTTTGTTTTTGGCACCGGGATTGAACTTAGGACCTTGTGCTTGCCAGGCTGCTGAGCTATCTTCCCTGGAGTAACTTAATGACTTAAGGGAAAACACCTGTAAAACCCTGCCATTTTCAGGTACTCCACTAAAGTCCAAGTAGATACCAATGACCCTATATTCTACCAGTTGGTCAGCAATCAAAATCTACATCTACCTCAGTGAGTTTAATGAATAGCCTAGTGTCACAAATTTGAAGACTCCAAAATGAAAAATAACAATAGGTTTGAGGACAAAGGGAAAGGAACCCAGACAAATACATAATGTAGGAAGCAGAAGAAAATTTCAAAAATACTATCATCAGTAGTCTCAGAATTAAGCAATTCAAGCATAAACCAAGAGAACAAAAATTTCTTAAAAAGTAAAATTTTAACATCATGCAATATTTACTGGAAAAGCAGATGATAAAGCAGTAGAAATCTTTTTTTATGTTATTCTTTTGTTTTACAACTTTTGTTTTGTTTGTTTGTTTATTTTTATGGCCGGCTCAGCCTGCTCTGAGGGCAGGGCTGGCGAAACATGTGGTGCTAGGGATCGAACCGTGGTCCCTGCAGCCGCCTAAGCTTTCCTAAGCAGGCACTTTAGACCACTGAGCCATCCTTCCGGGCCCCTTTTTTTCTTTTTTTTAACCAGGGATTAAACTCAGGACTTTGCGCTTGCCAGGCAGGCCCTTTATACCACTGAGCTATGTCCCTGGCCGAAGCAGAGGAAATTTTATGACAAAGATGAGAAAAAATAAGAAAGAAGAACTGACAGATCAATTAGTTAATGGAAGCTACAAGGCAAGAAAACACGAAACACGGGAAGATACTATCAAACAGAACACAGGGGCGCTGTGGGCTGCAGGCAGGGGGCAGAGCTCATGCTTAGCATGCACAAGATCCTGGGCTTAATACCACACCAAGGGACAAAGGACAAGGAAAAGGAAGTGAAAGCTGGTAAAGCAGAGGAGGAAGGAAGAGGGAACAAGGGAGGGAAAAAGACATTGTCATACTTAAAGAAATTATCAGGGGCCAGCGAGATGGTTCAGTGGTCTAAAGTGCCTGCTTAGGAAAGCTTTGGCAACTGCAGGGACTGTGGTTTGATAAAATAAAAAATAAAATAAAATGTAGTCTTTGTAAGCTTTCATCTAGAAAGCTTAGTTATAAATAATAGAAAATATAGGGAAGATAGAAAGGTGGCCATTAGGAACACTGGAAAAGACTAAGCTACCCAGGAAAAAACAAAAGGAAGATATCACTGTCTTTTCTGAGTCTCAGCAATAATTTTGGTATAGAACTATAATCACAATGACAAACTGTGGATTCTGACATAGCACTACATCACAATGACACAAACTGTGAATATCAATTTAGTCTAAAAATAAAAAATTATGGGAAAGTAGACAGATTCTTAAGGGAGTACCTAACAAACCTAATCTTTCTACTGCATTACGAATGGATAATATTTAAAACTGACAGACAAAAAATAGCAGGGCGCATGTAAAAGTGAAATGGTGATGTAAATACCAGGGAAAGAACAAGGCCCAAATGCTGACGTCTGTTGCCCCTATTATGCAGGGCAGTTAGGACTCAGGGTCGGAAAGGGACTGCTGCTGCTCCTGGTAAGCATCATGGCGCCACTGACTTAGTGTTCACACACAATGTACATCAAAGCTAACATAAAAACTACTTAAAACTTCAAATCCAAGGAGCAGCAAGAGAACAAAGGTAATCCTTTCTTTTTTTGCATGTTGTTTTTATGACTGAAGACACATAAAAAGCACCTAAAACATTGAATAATCCTTTTAATTTTTTTTTCTTGTTTCAGGACTTTTGTTTATTTATTTATTTTTCTGGCCGGCTCAGCCTGCCCTGAGGGCAGGGCTGGCACAGCATGTGGTGCCGGGGATCAAACCGTGGTCCCTGCAGCCGCCTAAGCTTTCCTAAGCAGGCGCTTTAGACCACTGAGCCATCCTGCCAGACCCTAATCCATTTAAAAAAAAAAAAAAAAAAAAGTTTTCAAAAGAACAGGAATATAAGTTACTAGAAACTTTAATTTATCTACCACAATTCATTTTTCTAAATAAAACGTAATAATTTTTCTTCATGGGTCACAGAAATTAAAAGTAGACTGAAGATACAAAGATACATGGGAACCATTTGTAGGTCAAGCCGCAAACACTTCTTGGTATCTTATTTTTATTTTTTTTTAAGAATTTTTTTAAAAAGTTATTTATTTATTTATTTATTTATTTATTTATTTTCTTGTTCCAGAACCTTTGTTTATTGACTCATTTTTATGGCCGGCTCAGCCCGCCCCTGAGGGCAGGGCTGGCGCAGCATGTGGTGCCAGGGATCGAACGGTGGTCCCTGAAGCCGCCCAAGCTTTCCCAAGCAGGTGCTTTACACCACTGAGCCATCCCACCGGGCCCCATTTTTATATAAACTTTCATTTAGAACACTGTCTGCTCATCCCATAAGATGAACTGGGAATAATTGGTTTCCCTACTCAACAGACTGTCATTCCAAGTATTCTTTCCCCAACAAAATAAAGTGCTAACAATACCAAAGTCAAAATGGCCTTAAAACAAATCAACTAATTAAATTCGACACATATGGTGGTACGCATCTATAATCCCAATAGGCAGACAGATCACTGTGAGTTCAAGGCCAGCGTGGGCTATAGTGTGTTCAATACCATGGGGCTGGCAAAGATGGCTCAGCGGTCTAAAGAACTTGCTTAGGCAAGCTTAGGCAACCGCAGGCACCAAGGTTCGATCCCCAGCACCACATGCTGTGCCAACCTCATGCCTAGGCCAGGCTGAGCTGGCCACAGTGTTGAAAAAAACAGCCTGAACTACATAGTGTGACCCTGTCTCCAAAAAAAAAAAAAAAATCTGGGGCCGGCAGGATGGCTCAGCGGTCTAAAGCGCCTGCTTGGGAAAGCTTGGGCGGCTTCAGGGACCACCATTCGATCCCCGGCACCACATGCTGCGCCAGCCCTGCCTTCGGGGCGGGCTGGGCCGGCCATAAAATTGAGTAAATAAACAAAGGTTCTGAAACAAGAAAAAAATAAATAAAATAAAAATTCTTTAAAAAAAAAAATCTATTTCTCTACCACTCCCCAAAGAAAGGTTTTCCTTCATTCTAAAAAAAAAAAGACTGATAAGGGCAGCCAGACAGCTCAGCAGACTAAAATGCCTGCTTAGGCAAAGCAGCAGGGACCAGGGTTAGACCCCTAGCACCATAAGCTGTGCCAGCTCCACCCCGGGGCGCTCTGAGACTGCAACTGAGACTGGGTGTGATGGCACACACCCGTATCCCAGCGGCTGGGAGGCTGAGAGCGAGGTCACTGCAAGTCCAACCTATGTAGTGAGACCCTGTAGGCCATGTACTAAACACATAACGTAAAATAAAATAAAAACAGACCAAATATTTTTTCTTTGAATAGCAAATAGAGGATGTCTAGATACATCAAACAAAACAATGGCCCTCATAATGAACCTCTACCTAGTTTGAATAGAGGTATTACTAGATAAAAAATGAGAGTGAAGCAACAAAATTTCGGCACTGATGTAATTTCATGATCTAAAAGACTGCAAAACACAACAGTTCTATCAACATTCCAATGAATATATACCCTAAAATAAATATGCACTCTAAAATAAAAACCTGTATGCTGATTAGCTACAGTAACATTTAATATGGAAAATGAATGGACTTCAAAGCCAAGAAATGAGTAAAGAAGTATCTTACCTTGTTTAATTTCGAGCAACATGATCTAGCATTAATATAATCACATTCTAAATCAGATAATGTAATTATCTGATGATCGAGATAAGGAAGTTTCTTTTATATGAATGTATTTAAGTTACATAAAGCAATCCCAGTTGCAAGGCAGAATTCAATTTCACTTGAAAGAAATAAGCTTTTCTATAGTATGCTCACTGGACACTTTTCTCATTCATATTCCTTCAAAAAAATGTTTTCAAGGGGAGGGACATTGAGTTCCTCAAATGTGGAACAGCCACAATGAATGTAATCATTATATACTGCATGGCCTTGAACTGACTCTGTAGCCTAGGCTGGCCTCAAACTCACAGCAATCCTCTTGGGATTATAAGTGTGTGCCACCACATCCCACTTCCAAATTTCTTAAAATGTGGAATGGCTATAAGAAATGGAAAATAAGATCCCCCCCAAAAAAAAACAAAGAAAACATTTTAAATGTTAAAAGCTGATCTAAAATATTGTAAAACACAACAGTTCTATCAACTGTTGTTGATAGACTGATCAAAAATAAAGAAGTACAAACAAGGCCATGGATTCAAATACCAGCATAAAGAAAAAAAGCTAAAAATCTAAATTCTCAATATGATAGTGTCTGTGATACATCCATAAAATATCCTTGAAGACTTAAAAAGAAAATAAACAAACATGATATGAAATTATGCATAATCACAATGACCATGGTTATCAAAAATTGGGATTACAGCCAGGAGTGCTGGCACACCCCTGCAATCCCAGCAAGGGTGTGTGGCACATGCCTGTTATCCCCACACTCAGTGGGTTTAAAATCTGCCTGAACTACATAGCAAGACCTGTCTCAAAAAACAGAAATAGCCAGGTGTGGTGGCGCATGCCTGTAATCCCAGCACTCCGGAGGTTGAGGCAGGAGGACTGGTGTGAGTTCGAGACCAGCCTAGGCTACAAAAGTGAGCTCAAGGCCAGCCTCAACAGCACAGCGAGACCCTGTCTCAAAAAGACAAAAAAAAAAAAAAAAAAAAAAACAGAAAGACCAGCTGGGGCTTTTGTCCATAGTGAGTTCTACATCAGCTTTTGCGAGATTCTATCTGAAAAACATGAGATCCTATCTCAAAAGAATTGGATTTTTTTTTCTTAAGTTTTTCTCTATTTCCAAACTACACTGTAGACATATAGTATATTGGAAGGGAACAAGTATATTTATTGCAAACACATAAATTTGTTTTCTTTTAGTTTTTACTATTACACATTTATAGTACACAATGTTTATATTCATCATGGATAGCTAGTATAGGTGCTTAACATAAAATTAGAAGGATAGATAGACATAAAAGTTGTGAACTGAGTGATAGAAACATGGTACTTAACATAATAGTCTACTTTTGTTCATTGAAAATGTCCATTAAAACAAGTCAAAGCCAAACATGGTAGTACCGTCCTGGAATCCTAGCATTCTGGGAAGCTGAAGCAAGAAGGATCACAAGTTGAAGTGCAGTCTCAGCACTTTAGTAAGATCCAGCGTGGGGAGGTAGGTCTGTGCAAAGGCCCCAGATTTAATGCCCAGAAATGCAAAACAAGTCAAAAGAGACATCCTCAACTAAATACTAAACATCTCCATAACTCCTTTTTCCACAACTTGTTCCTCTTGAACCATTTAACTTCTATGACAAAAGTATCCCTTGCCCAGGTTCAAAATACAGAAAGCTGGACTCAGCCACTGCCAAATCCAAAAACCATTTCTTTCTTATGCCACATTATTCCCTCCCTCCACCTGCACTGTTTCAAATTCAGAGGAACCTATCCCCTGGTGTTTACCTTCCAATTTTTCCTG
>PVJA010030096.1:0-11536 GCA_004027025.1 Myocastor coypus
CTTTCTTTCTTTCTTTCTTTCTTTCTTTCTTTCTTTCTTTCTTTCTTTCTTTCTTTCTTTCTTTCTTTCTTTTTGTAGCAGTGAGTACATTTGGGCCCTTGCGCTTGCCAGGCAAGTGCTTATTCGACTGAGTTATCTTCCCAGCCCCTAAAATGCACTTATTTTCATTCTGACTATCCATAGCTTGGAATTATTCATTATCATACTGTTTGTCAAATTACTTATTGTAGAATAGGTTTATTTTGATAGTGAATATGCCACAATCAACAATTGAGATTATCCAACATATGAATTATTCATCCTTTACAGAGATAGTTATTTATAGATGCCAATTATATACAATACTAAATTACTATGTTGTATTACATCATCTTTTTGGATATAGATTTGAGAAAATCTGAAATTTTGATGAAAATAATATGGACTCAGAGTTCTTACTATTTTTCTTGATTTTCTCTTTCCTTTGGGCTAAGTCTGTTATTAGGTTAGTTTTTAAAATTTGCAATGATGTCACTAAGTAAACCATATTTCTAACCCTGATGATAACTACATCTTATGGTCAACATGCTAATTTATCAAAAAATATTAACCTGTAAGAATATCTCTGTGAATTTTAATTTTTATGTATTTTAGTACAAGGACTACAGGGTCTCACTACACAGATAGGATTCATAGTGATCCTCCTGTTTTCAGCCTTCCAAGTGCTGGGGTTATAGGCATGTGCCACCATACCCAGTCTCAACCACCCTCTCAGCATGCCATGGGTGTGAAGCTGGCACAATATGCTGGGGATCAAACCCCTGTCCCTGTGCTTGCCTAAGCAGGTACTTTAGTCCACTGAGGTATGTGACCAGCCCTTAAATTATTTAAATTGTAAGAGGTCATTTAGACTACAGATTCAGTGCCAATATCTATGTTACTTGTAATTTTTACCGGAAGCTGAATACAGTCCTGTCAAATTATTTTGAGTACAACTGATTGTTTCATGCTTTCATAGTTTTGCCCCTCATTGCTAGGGTGTGGCCTAAAACAACTCTCCAAAGGTGCATATGTCCAGAAGTGGGTGCAGTCTATAGGATGTGTCCTTCCCCCCAACTCTTCCCTCCTTCTCTGATTCTCTTGCTATCTCTCCACATCCTAGCTGCCAAGAGCTGGCACTGTCCTTCACCATGTCTTTCCACTAAATCTTTCCTGTCTTTGAGTCACCTGACCATGGACTGCACCTCTGAAACTGCAAGCCAGAAGAAATCTCTCCTTACATTGCAAGTGTTAGGTGTCTGGTCCCAGTGATGAGAAACTGACTAATATGCACAGTGCATTTTTTTCTTACATGAAGTTGCTCATTTAATATGACTTCCAAGGCTTTTATCTATGGTAGTATAATTTATCTTATCCCTCAATATGCCAGAAAAAATACTTATCATTTATCATGTAAGTCCAATCAGTTCTTTTCTTAAAAAAGGATATATTGTTATTTGGCAAAAATACAGAGAAAAATTAAAATGTTTCATTAAAAATTTTCAAAAGAGTGTAAGCATATTATGTTTTTATTTCTTTTTTTTTATGTATTCATGATGCCCCTTGTCATTAGTGGCTCCCCAGCTATCATGAACTTAGAGCACATGTACCTTACGAACATTAAACCCAAAATTCAAATGCACCTCTACTGGGTTCTAGTTTACTTAATATCAGTCCAGGTATGCACAGTGTATTAAGGAAAAAGCAAATGCTTAAAAATCTGATCCATAGGTAGTCCTGCACCAAGGCCTATATCATATGCTTTCATGAACTGTACCATATATGTTTTGAAAGTATTATTTTAAAAAGAAATTTTGGTAACTACATCACTGTCTGGATGCATTAAGAGATTGACTTAAAAATTTATATGGGGAGGCAGCTCAGCAGCATTCTTTTTATTTTTCTATTGTCCCATTTGCAAGATGGTTTTATATTCTATGGCATAAAACTTGTTCTAATTATCATAAGAAAAGTAATACACAGAAACTACATGGATTTGCAACCCAAGTATCTGCCTAAAGTGTAAGTGATTTACCCTCAATAATTTGAGAAAGTTTTCAAAAACTGGAATCATTTTATGGAGGGAAGGTAAGGGTCGAGGAAAAAAAAAAAAAAAACAAACCTCAAATTTTATCTTAAAGTCAATCTAAGTCATAACAAGAAGTACAGAGTTTTGCCTTGTTCATTCCCGGCCTGGTGTCGTCCTGTCATGCAGTCATGTATTTCATGTTCACCCAGCTCTCTGGAGGGAGGTCATTTATTTTCTGAAGAAGCAGAGCCAGAAAACACTGAAACATGAAGGATATGGGAGTTTCTTGCCTCAATTACTCTTCTCTCACTGCTGGAACAAATACCCAACACCCAAAGTGAAGGAAGGCAAGGTTTATTCAGCTCACAGTTACTGGAGGTTTCAGTCCATATTCAGCTGTCTCCAAGGTAGAATGGCATAGCACAGAGAGCAGCAGTTCATGGCAGCAGCAAAGAGCAAGAGGAGCCAAGGGAAGAGTAGCAGCAACAACAGCAACAGAGAGGAAGTCTGTCTCTCTGTGTCTCTTATGTTGCTCTCAGATTATCCACCCCAGGCTGATGGAAGCACTCACACCAATAATCCTAGCAGTACTAAAACCCATAATCCCAGAGGTTCATGAGTTAATTTCACTCTAGATACCCTCCTCCATGACTGAGTGAGGTTTTAGGGGGACAACTAGACACGAACCATAACACTTCTACATAGAAATATAAACTCCAATTATTCAGGGATGGCTTTCCCTCCTTGTCTTACTATCAATTTCTGGAGTTTATTTATTTTAAATCATTCCAATTTATTTGCTTTGTCATGTGCCTTGTAATCTTTTGCTGAGATTCAAGCATCTGAAAGCATAGGAACAGCTGTCTATGAGCCGGGTTTCTTCTCAGAAAGACCTTCACCGGTAAGTAGACCAATTGTAAATCCCAGGCTCTCTCAAAGCTTGCTTTCTCTCTGGCGTTTGTATACAAACTTGCTGCTGTACTGCTCTATAGGGCTCACATGTTTTAAGTGTCTAGCAAACTCCCCACCTATCTTTTCAGTGCTTGGATGCTCATGGGACAGCAGTCACTCTCTTTAGATTCTGGACAAGAAATGAATGTGGATATCAGTACTCCTCTGCCCATCTAGCTGATGAAGCCATGTTACCTTGTTTCACTTTCAGAGTTCATAGAAATGAGGGCAAGCAATGTGTACTTTTCAATACCTTTGTCCTTTTGGATGTTTTATTTTCAGATTCACTCATATTGTGGAGTCTAATGATCTTTCCAGCCGGACGTGGTGGCTCACGCCTGTAATCCCAGAACTCCGGAGGCTGAGGCAGGAGGATTGGTGTGAGTTCGAGACCAGCCTGGGCTAAAGTGAGCTCAAGGCCAGCCTCAACTGCATAGCGAGACCCTGTCTCAAAAAGACAAAAAAAAAAAAAAAAAAAAAAAAAACCATAAATAAAATAATGATCTTTCCATAGCTGTAAAATATGCACTTGTACAAACACATGATTTATGCTGTAGATTTTGTGCTACTTTTGTTGCTTTATTACTTAAATTTTACTTGGTGGGTTTCTGTGTATAGATATTTGTCATATGCTTACACAGGAAATTCCTAACTTAGGATAAGTTAAAATTTAGTGATAGTGTGTTAGTGTGTAACATCAATAAATTTTCCAAATTAATTCCTATTAGTAGCCAATGACTATTCTGACTGCTCCACATATTTGACAGCCCTTACTAGTATTTTTTTTTTTTTTTGTCTTTTTTTTGTCTTTTTTTTTTTTTGTCTCCTGCTTCAGCCTCCCAAGTGCTGGGATTACATATTAGCATTATTTTTAATAGCCATTCTACTGGTTGTGAAATGTTGTCTTAGCATGTATGTGTGTGTGTGTGTGTGTGTGTGTGTGTGTGTGTGTGTGTGTGTGTTTTAAGAACTGTGTTGAAGAATGATTCATGCATAATTACCTGGCACTATTACAGTGTATAATTCTATAAGGTTAATGTTAATAAATGTGATTTAATAGAATATATGATGTTCATCATAAAAGCCCCACCACAGTCAAGATACAACCTATCACAATGAGTTTTAACTGATGCATGTCCCTGCAGCAGTTTCTCCTCCTGGTTTATGGTTTCTTGTGATGATTTTGGTTATGGTTTGTGAGTAATACCCACCTCAGCAAATTAGTTGAGAACTTTTCCCTTCTTTTTTGTTTGGAGACTTTAAAGTCTCCAGACAAAGATTAATTTAAACATTTGTGAAAAACAATACAACACAAAACAAAACAAGAACAACAAACAAACAAATAAAAAATTTGCTAAACTTTACCTGTGATGCCATCCAGAGCTGGACAAGAAGTGAATCTGGTGTCAGTATGTTCTCTTGTGAGAATGTTTGGTCATTATTTTGATTTCTTTACTGATTATAGAACAGCTCTGTTTCTTCTTGCATAACCCACTTTAGTGTCAGAGACCCTTCCTGGTTCTCATCTTGGCTCAAGAAGTCTAAATTTACAACCCCAAAAATTTGTTGTTGGAATTCTGCCAAGTTATTTCCAATCTACCACTCCCAGCATAACCCATGGCAATAACAAAGACACTAAGACATATATATATATATGTAATAGGGAGCCAAGGGGCCCTAGGTCCAACCATGAAAATGAGCAAAGAGAGTGATCCACAACTGCACTTGGGTTTTATTCATTGGAAAAGGGGAAATGGCTTGTGAAGGTGAATTGTGGGAAGGTGATGGGCATTGAAGGGGATTGTGGGAAGAAGGTGAGCACTGAAGGGAATTGTGGGAAGAAGGTAAACACTGTGAGCTGGGCTAGGTGGGAGGCCTGCATTCAGCTCTGCTATATTCAGAAATACGCAAAAGAAGTAATTTGCATTATGTTATTATGATATCTAATATTTTGGAGTCTGGTGCTTTAGCTCTGATGTGTAATCTTTCAAGTCCCAGGAAGTCATAGCCTCTATCTCTAGGCTCGATCCCAGCTGACACTGTGGAGCATTAGCTTTTCATCCTGTTATCAGGGAAACACACATGCTATCTTCAAATATTACCACCATCAGTAGGCCAATATACACTGCTTCAGATCAATGGAAAGGATAATGAGAAGTCCTAGCCAGCTCTGTACATTTCAGTATGAGGAAATATGGTCAGGCTCAGTCAAAATGGAGATAGTCACTTTTCTTTCAAGGAATACTGCTCAGGCGGTCCTCCACACTTTAGGGCAGTGGTTCTCAACCTTTCTAATGCCGTGACCCCTCAATACAGTTCCTTATGTTGCAGTGACCCCAAGCCAAAAAATAATTTTGGTGGCTACTTCAAAACTGTAATTCCAAATAAATAAAATTTTCTGATGGCTTTAGGCGACACCTGTGTTTTGGTTGTTTGACCGCTGTTGGGGTGTGACCCACAGATTGAAACTGCTGCTTTAGGGTACTTAGTAGATTGATATATATCTATATATCTATATATCTATATATCTATGTCTATCTATATCTATATCTATCTATATATATCTATATATCTATATCTATATCTATATCTATATCTATATCTATATCTATATCTATATCTATAGCTTAAGTAGCTGCTGAGCTATGTCCCCCCTACCTGGTTGCCATATATTTGTTCATTGTATTTCATTGAAGTTTTTACTTCTATAAGGCCATACTGTTTTTCATACCTTATTTTAGTGATATTAATGTTTTTATCTAGTTCAGTTAATATTTTATCATTTTTAGTAACATTTTCTTTTTTATGTATTTGGTACAGGGTCTAAAGTGTCTATAGAGTCTCACTACATATATTGGTGTTATGGTTTGTGTCTAGGTGTCCCCTGAAAACCTTATGCAGTCATAGGGCAGCTTCTGGAATTTGTAACTGACCATTGTGGGTGTGGTTACTGCCCCTCCCCTAGGGGGATTTACTGCCCCTCCCCTAGGGGGATTTGCATTTCAATGCAAATTGCATTGATTTGCATTTCCATGTCAGGAAGGAAAAGAAGTTAGCTGCTTGAGCTGTTGCTACTCTCTCCCTTCCTGGATCATCTTAGGAAAACTGCAAAGAGGGAGCAAAGCCCTACTAAGAGAGAAGCCTGTGAAAGCTACAACTACCAAGGGTACTGTAGGGGTGGGGCCACACGGAGCTCACAATTTGCCATAGATTGCTTTGCATGTTCCATAAGGACCTACAGGATTTGATGTTGACCCTTCTGGATTTTGGACTTCTGTTGGTCCCAATGCTTGGTATCCTGTTGTATGTACCTTTTGGAATGCTAATGTTTGTTTTGTGCCTTTGAATGTTGAATGTGTTTAAATTTTCATTTGTGCAGGGGCTCAAAAAGACTTGAGACTTGCACTTTTCAGCAATACTGAAACTGTTGGGATTTTGGCAACTCTTAGAGATGGACTAGAATGTCCTTTGCATAAGGGGATATGCATGAGTCTTTGGGGATCCAGGGGCAGAATGTTATGGTTTGTGCATAGGTGTCCCCCCAAAGCCTCATGCAGTCATGGGGCAGCTTCTGGAATTTGTAACTGGTCATTGTGGGTGTGGGTGTTGCACCCCCCCTGGGGCCGGTGATTTGCATTTCAGTGTAAGGAAGAGAAGTTAGCTACTTGAGCTGTTGCTACCTCTTCCTTCACTTTTTTTTTTTTTTTTTTTTTTTTTTTTTTTTTTTTTTTTTTTTTTTTTTTTGCAATTTCATCTTATTACTTTTAATAAGAGATAAAATATGAGTTTTAAAACATGTTAGTAGTACATTCACAATAATTGACACATTACATATTGTTGTCCTCATAAAAGTTATACAGAGCACAAGGTGTAGATGTGATAAATTTTTTAATCAATATCATTAGAGAAAAAAAAAAGAAAAAATTTTCTTCTCTTTGAACTAAGAGGTAGTAGTTGTATACATAGTCCAATATTTCAGGGTTACCGGTGAAACTGGCAATGTTGAAGGCTGTCGATTTAAGCTTCTTACAGCTCACCATACTAATCTAGCTCTGTGTTTTATGCCCTGTAGTTAAGTTTTTCTGCTGGGTGATTGAAGACAAGTTAAAACAAGATCTGTCTAACAAAACTTTCATCATTTGTATTTTTCAAGATCAAATCTCAGCATTAACTTTGGAACCAAATATAGTGCTTCATAGAACTGTTGTCAGTTTCAGCTGTCAGGACGAGTCACAGCCATTGCTTGACCAGTTTGCTCTCTGTGAAAGCCTGATAGAATGTTTTCTCCCCAGGTGACTCTCCCTAGACACACCATACTTCATTTGTCCCTTTCCTCTGAGGTCCCATAATCTCCTTGACCAGAAAATTTGGAAAACCACTGAGTTATAGGATGCTATAGCACAGGTTCTCTTATGTCTTGAGTCCTCACTGACCTTGAGGGGCTAGAGCCAAAATGATGGCTATCCTCATAGCCCTTCTTTTTCTCCAATTTTTGGTCTGTTAACTTACATTCTCAACCTTCCAACAGAGAAGCTTTGTGATACTATTACTCTATAACATAGGTAATTGAGCTCAACATCATTGCCTTTCTGAATATCAAACATCTTAGACTTAGCTTGACACTTGTATTTTCCTTCAATCATTGATATTCTAATAAATCTCTATAGAATATGATAAAAATAGTTACACATTTTTACACAGACATTTACAAATCTAAGGATGTACAAAATTGTAGCCTGTCAAGCCTATGGCATTTTGCCTAGTCTCTAATTCTCAATTAATACCCCCCCTTTTTTTTAACAAATCATTTACTTGAGAGAGAGTATAGCAGTAATTGAGTTTACATTAGAAGCAGTACACATCTAAAAGTCCAGAATGACACACATTCCAAGCGTAGTTTTAGTGTTGTTTCAAAAGTCTTTGATTTCCATTCAGCTGTGTTGTGCCTTTCCATTTTTATTTCTTTAGATTTCTTATGCTAGGGAGACTACACAGTGTTTGCAAATGTAGGTCTGATTTCTTTCACCTATGAGTATATGTTCAGTATACATCCATTTATATATTAAGTCTTCCAGTTTATCATTTTTTATAGCTGAGTAATATTCCATTGTATAAAAATACCACATCTTTTTCAACCATTCTTCAAATGATGGCCATTTTGGTTGTTTCCAAGATTTGGCTATTACAAATTAGGCTTCTATAAACAGGTGCACAGATATCGCTATGGTATGATGTTTTCAGTTCTTCTGGGAAAATTCTCAGTAGGGGGATAGCTGGATTGAATGCGATTTCCAGTTCTAGTTTTTTAAGGGGTCTCCATACTTCTCTCAATAATGGTTGCACCAATCTGCAGTGGAGAAGGGTTCCTTTTTCTCCACAGCTTCTCCAGCATTTGCTGCTGGTTGATTTTTTTATGACAGCCATTCTTTCTGGGTCTCCCTTCACTCTTGCTCTCAGCTGCTGCCATAAAAGGTTGCTTTCTGTCATGTGCCACTCTACCTTGGAGCCAGCTGAATATAGACTGAAACCTTCAGTAACTGTGAGCTAAATAAATCTTTCCTTCCCTCATGCTGAGTGTCAGATATTTGTGCCAGCAATGAGAGAAGAGTAACTGAGACAATCGGACTCGTGGTTATCCTCCTGTTTTCAGCCTCCCAAGTGTGGGGATTACATGTATATACCACCATGCCCAGTCTCAATCTCCATCTCAGTGTGCCTTGGGGGAGGGCTGGCTTGGCATGCTGGAGATAAAACCTGGCTGTTGCTCTCTGCCTGAGCAGGTACTTTAGTCTGCTGAGCTATTTGGCTGGCCCTTATTGACATTTTCAAAGAACAACCTTAGGTTTCTTCTATTTTCTATTGTTATTCATGTTTTATTCATTTTTTTCTACCTAGTATTTATTATCTGATTATGGTTTAACTATATAGGTGCTTTATTCCCACAGTGTCCCAATATACTTTGTTCATATTCATATATTCTGATGGTCTTAATTTATGCTCCATGATTCAAATTTCTTTCTGATAACATTTCTTCATTTTCTTCTAGTATTGCCTTAGTTGAATAGTTTTCATAGCATTTATTGGAGTGGTTTTTGCATCTTATTATGCATTTATTTTGTTTATATTGATGAAGTATATTTTTGCTATATATAAAATTCTGTGTGTGTGTGTGTGTGTGTGTGTGTGTGTGTGTGTGTGTGTGTTACTGGAGACTGAACCCAGGGCCTTCACATTCTGTTCTTCCCCACCTCTTTTTTATTTTTTATTGAGAGAGGATTTCCCTAAATTGCTGAGCTGCCTGAGCTTCCTGTGCTGGCCTTGGCCTTCTGATACTCCTGCTTTATTCACCTGCACAGCAGGGAGACCTGGCTTCATTGTGGTTTTTGTGTGTGCTGTTTGTTTATTTTCAAAACCAACTACCTGCCTCCATTTCTAGTATCAGTTTATGGATAAGAAGCTTAGGATGGTTTAGGTTATTTTTGTATATAGATCAAAAACTTGTTGGCCTTCAAGATTTTCTTTACCAGTTGTGGTATTTCACATCCAGGCATTTCTTTTCTTTCTTTCTTTCTTTCTTTCTTTTCTTTTCTTTTTTTTTTTTTTTTTTTTTTTTTTTTTTTTTTTTTTTTTTTTTTTTTTTTTTTTTTTTTTTTTTTTTTTTTTTTTTTTTTTTTTTTTTTTTTTTTTTTTTTTTTTTTGTCTTTTTGAGACAGTCTCATTATGCAGTTCAGGCTGACCTTGAGCTCACTTTTGTAGCCCAGGTTGGTCTTGAACTTGTAGGGATCTGCCCACCTCAGCCTCCTGAGTGCTGGGATTACAGGCGTGCGCTACCACACCCAGCTAGGCATGCATTTCTTAAAGCTAAATTTTTCTGCCTTTTTGAAAGTGCTGGGAATCAAAACCCGTGTCTTGCTTATGTTAAGCATGCTTGCCACCACCAAGCTCTCCCACCAGCCCTTTAAAAGTATTGATTGCTTTTTGTTGAGCTTGTGGAATCTGTTCCCTTATTTCATCAATTTATTTATTTATTTATTTGTTTGTTTGTTTGTTCGTTCGTTTGTTTGTTTGTTTATTGTGGCCAGCTCAGCCTGCCCAGTGAATTGGGCTGGCAGAGCAATGGTGGGGGTGGGAGTAGGGTTGAACTGTGTGCATTGTCTACATTAGCTTGCCTAAGTAGGTACTTTAGACCACTGAACTATGTCACGGGCCCTATTTCACTAAATTAAGGAAAAGAACCAGTATTTTCTAAAGAAAACTGTAGCTAATTTTTCTATTCGTCTTTTGGATCCTACTAATCTGTGAGTTGTATCTTTCACAGGGCGTTGAGTCCTCCCCTTTAATGTTTTTGTTTGTTTGTTTGTTTTGTGGCTGCACTGCGCAGGAGGCAGGGCTGGTGCAGCCTGTGGTGCCAGGGATGGAACCTCCGTCCCTGCGCTTGCCTAAACTTGCCTATGTTGGAACTTTCAGGCCACTGAGCTATATTACCAGCACACCTTCAATGTTTTTTAATGTTTTCCTTTTTTTGTGAAAACATCTATTGCTTTTCATTCAAGTCTTCTTCCTTCTGTCTTCCATACTGCTGGAATTACGGGCACTTGCCGTCAGGGTTAACTTTATTTTATATCATTATTGGTACTTTGTCTTTTTCTTTGTATTTGTGACATATTTTGCAATTTAAAATCTTTGTCACTACTCCAGCAACATTAAGCCTCTGCTTCACTTCAAGTTTTAAATGTTTATTGGTGCTTGCTTCTGAGGTCTAGCCAGCATGCTCCTCTTAGGGCACCATTTGCTCTTTCCCTCAGGGCCTCTGCTCTCCATTTCCTGTCGCCTTTCCATCTCTACAGTTTATCTCCATTCCCGATCACATTTGGCCTTTTTTTTTTTTCTTTTGCCTTTTTTTGGAGACAGGGTCTCGCTATGCAGTTCAGACTGGCCTTGAATTCACTTTTGTAGCCCAGGCTGATCTCGAACTTGCACCAATCCTCCTGCATCAGCCTCTCAAGTGCTGGGATTACAGGTGTGTGCAACCACACCTGGCCTGATTGCTTTATGATGCAGAAGATTTTTATTTTATTTTATGATTATTTTTTTTTCTGCCTCAGGTTTATTTGTACAAAGAGCACAGGAGGACACCATGCCCCCACAGGTGGCACCCCAGGGGTCACGCCAGTCCTTCTGTTTTTACATCAGCAGATAAGGAAGCTTTTATTGTGGAGCCTTATTTGTTGTCATCCCATTTGCTGATTCTTACTGCTATCTCTTGTGAGATCGCAGTTGTGTGTAGGAAAGCCTTTCCTCCCCCTGTAACTCTTCCCCCATCTCAGCCTCTTAAGTTCTGGCATTACAGGCATGCTGCCCTGTTCATTTTTAGTCTATGAATGCTTTTTTGGGTTAGATGAATTTCTTGAATTCAGTAGATTATTGCATTCTGTTTTGTTGATTCAGTTTACAAATTTGTGTCTTCTAATTGGAGAGGTAATGCTATTAATATCGAAGATATTACTGAGAAATATGACTTGTTATCATTCTGTTCTC
>PVJA010030097.1:0-26102 GCA_004027025.1 Myocastor coypus
GGGGTGTGCGCGGGGTGGGCTCTTCCCCGGAGGGCTGGGGGCTGCCGGTTGAGGTGGGCGTGCAGAGGGACGCCCGTCAGGCACGCTCAGGGCGCAGCCTCGGTCCCAGCCTGCTAAGGAGCTCGTGCGAGGAAGGTGGTCGGACCAGCGCGCGTCGGAGGGTCAGAAAGACGTTGGGCCGGTGCTGCCCAGAACCCCTCCTTCAAGCCGCAGACTGGTGTACGAGTCACTGTGGGCAGCCGCGGTCCCGACAGGGGTGGTGGGAGCAACAAAGAGTCCGCCACGGTGGCGTCTAGCCTTTCCGCGGGTCCCTACTAACCTGCGCACCTCTGCAAAGAGGCGCGGAGCGCGCCCCTTGTGGCCCAGGCCGAGATGCCGAGCCTGAGGAAGTGAAGGACCTCCATCCCCAAGCCTAGTGCCACGTCCAGAGTGCTGCTGCACATCACTCTGCGCCCGGTGGCATAGGGGCACATGGCGACTCTCTGATTAGCTCAACGTTCAGTTCTCTGACCCCTCACCATGTGCCAAGTCCTGTGCCTGGTGCTGAAGATACAGCACAGTCATGGAGACACTCCCTGCCTTCCCCTACAGAACAGACGTTAAACAAATTAGAAAATGGTTGCATTAGGGTGAAGCAGGGCCAGTCACATAGCTCAGCAGACTAAGCACCTGCCTAGGCAAGCAAAGAAACCAGGGTTGTATTCCTGACACCACAGCTGCGCCGGCCCCTCCCCAGGGCGCACTGAGCCAGCCACTGAGACAATGTGTGGTGGTGCATGCCTGTAATCCCAGTACTGGGGAGGCTGAGACAGGAGAATAACTGAACTGCGTAAGACCTAGTACCAAATAAATAAAGATAAAATTAAGGACTGGTAAGGTAGCTTAGTGAACCAAGCACCTGCCTAGGCAAGCCCAGGGACAAGAGTTGCATCCCCTGAACCACAATGCTCCCTCTACCCTGCCTCTGGGCACACAGGCTGGCCAACGGGGGTGGGGGTGGGGAGGTTGGCGCCTGTAATCCCAGTGCTGAGGCTGAGACAGGAGGATAACTACAAGTTCAAGCTGTGTAGTGAGACCCTGCACCAAGTACATTAAAAAAAAAAAAAGAGAATAAGAGGGTTGAAACTATGTGGTTAGGAAGAGGGGAAGTGGCACTTAAATTGAGCCCTGAAAGATATGAAACAAGCAGCTATATAAAAAACCAGGGAAAAGCTCTCCAGAGAGAGGGAGTAAAGTTTTGGTGGTGTGGTACTAAAGGGTTGTGGGCCCCTGGAGAACTTGGGATAGTATCACAGCGTAAGGTTGAAGGTGTTGGCAGTGGCCAGATTGCAGACAGCTTTCTAAAATCAATGAGAAGCCATTGAATGATTGGCTTAATTCTTGAGCACAGCAGTGTTGAGATTTATCACATTAGTACAGTCTTCCATTCTTACTCAGGCTTCTCATACTACTTGTATTCATTTGTATGTGCCTGTGTATTCGATGTTTTACAATTTGAACACATGTTATAGACTCCTGTAGCCAGCACAAAGGTCAATATACAAACACTTTCATCATTCCTAGAATTCCCTCCTGTTGCTCACATGGCAACCACAACCATCTCCCTAGTGCTCCAGCCCTTCCCTTGGCAACCACTAATCTGTCCTCTGTTTCTATAATTCTGATAGTTCAAAAAATATTATGTAAGTGCTGGGCGTGGTGGCTCACGCCTGTAATCCCAGCACTCGGGAGGCTGAGGCAGGAGGAACAGTGCGAGTTCGAGACCAGCCTGGGCTACAAAAGTGAGCTCAAGGTTAGCCTGAACTGCATAGCGAGACCCTGTCTCAAAAAGACAAAAAAAAAATATTATGTAAGTGAACAATAAAGTTCATTGGTCCCTCAGTATTCATTCAGGATTGGTTCCAGGAACCCTCTTTAGATACTAAAATCTACCAATGTTCAAATCATCATATAAAATGGCATGGTATTTGTAAATAACCTACATGCATCTTCTACACTGTGTCTTTAGATTATTATTTTTGTTGTTGTTTTTTTGAGGCAGGGTCTTGCTATGCAGTTGAAGCTGGCCTTGAGCTCACTTTTGTAGCCCAGGCTGGTCTCAACTCTCACTGACCCTCCTGCCTCAGCCTCCCAAGTGCTGGGATTACAGGCTTTTGACACCATGCCCAGCTATGTGTCTTTAGATTATTAAATCTAATGTGCAGATAGTTGTTATACTCTACTGCATGTAGAATAATGACCAGAAATACTGTGTGCATGTTCAATACAGACAATTTTTCATAAACTTTATTCATTTATTTATTTATGTTATGGCTGGCTCAGCCTTACCTGAGGGTGGGGCTGGCGAAGCATGTGGTGCCAGGGATCTAACCACGGTCCCTGCACTCACCTAGGCAGGTCCGTTAGACCACTGAGCTATCCTGCTGGGACAATACAGATAATGTTTTCAAGTATTTTTGATTAATGTTTGGTTCTGTCTGCATATACAAAGAGTGAAATGTACTCACTCTGAGACTGGTATTTCTTCATGGAGCTTCATTCCCCAGTGAGTCATCCAAATTGTTATATGTGTCCTCCCTCAGTTCACTCTTATTTCTGTATAATATTGTAGATCATATTTATCTATTTAAAAGACTACCTGCTACAGTGTGAGGAGCAAGAACCAAAACAATGGGGCTAGTTAAGAAGCTTTGACAATACTCCCTATCAGAGCTGAAAATGACGCCAACCAACACGCTGCCAGTGGAGGGAAGTGGAAGGATTTGGTGAAACAGGTCTGATGAAGGAACTGTACTTGACTTAGAGATATCACAGGGTAGACAGCTATTCTTGAGACTTTTCACTCTAGAGAGGTACAGAAATCCAGCGGAACCAGAAGAGCAAGTAGAGACAAGGGAAGGTTCCTTTCTCTGAGCTTGAAAAGATAAATGTGTTTGTGAACAGTTTAGGGACAATCATTGGGGAGGGTCAGGCATGAGAAGTCTTAATAAAGGAGACAAGTCCCCAAGTAGAATGAGAGCTTTATTCAAGGTGAGGACTGGAGGCCTGGTGTAGTGGTGCTCATCTATAAGCCCAGCACTTGAAAGGGTAAGGCAGGAGAATCACTGTGAGTTTGAGGCCAGCCTGGACTACATAATGAGCTCAAGGCCAGTCACAACTGCATAATGATATCCTGTCTCTTGAGAGACAGAGACAAAGACACACTCCGAGAGAGAGGGGGGCGGGGATTGGCCTTCACTCTGTACAAGGCCTTCTCCACTGTGAGGAAGGCTACAGAAATCGAGGTTGATGAGAACTGGAAGGAAGGCAGTGAGGCAATAGATTTGATCAAGCAAATACAGCAGAGGCAGATCACTACTTTTCCCAATTTTCACTAACTGAATGGTGGCCACTCTTACCAGACAGCTGGTGACAGAAGCCGCTACAGCCTTTGTCTCTCCCCTGGAACCCACGGCCTAGGCCTTCTGTTTTCCCACTTGGAGCCCTCAGAAACTGTGATGTTAGACCTCTCTGTATGACAAGGGAAGCCATCCCACATATTGCCTAGGAAAAGGGAAAGTTGTTTTCCTACCCCATCATGTGAAGGTATTGAACCATGAGGCAACTCTCCTAAAAACAGACCATGACCCCAGCCCAAAAGAAATGGCCAGGAACACCCCATAGGAGAGGCTGTGGTTGGAGGAACCTCTGCCAGGGACACTTCTAGTCATCCATTGGCACTCAGTACTTCTTGTGATTCATTCTTGCAAAGACCCCTTCCTTTCTCCCCCTCCTTTTTTTTTCAGGACCAGGGTTCAAACTCACAACCTTGCACTTGCCCCAGCAGGCACTTGTGCCTTGGAGCTATCTCCCCAGCCCCTCCCCCTCCTTTTCTATCCTTTCTTCTTTCTTCCTCATCCCCCATCTCTCTTCTCCACCCTATTGTTTCTTATTTATTCCCTGCCTCCCTCGCTTTTTTCCTCCTTCCCTTCTGTAAACAATCAAAAAGTCTGCAGGAGGTGAAAAGCAAGCTAACGCACGTCCCACTTGGCTGTTTGGTGTGCACTTAAGGCCAGCCCTGCCTACCTCTTGACACTTCATCTCCTTGGATTGGAACTCAATTTCCGGACATCACAGAAACGCATCATTCTGCTTAAAGCATATAAAGGACTGTGGCGGGTGTTGCTGAATAAGCAAAATAGATCAAAGAAGGGATTGCTGGGCTTGTGAACTCGTGTACTATATCTTCATAATATTTTCAGTGTTGAGAAACAAAAAGAAGTTAGGTATGGTAGCACACCCCTGTAATTCCAGCACACGAGAGGGTGAGACAGGAGGATCTCTGCAATTTCAAGTCCAATCTGGACTACAAAGTGAGTTCAAGGTTAGCCTAAATTGCATAGAGAAACCAAGTCTCAAAAAAGACCCCACAAAATGCAGAAATTAAATAGACTTAAACTAAATAATGTGAGCTCAGATCTGATCGGAGGCAATTGAGTATGGGCATGGTGGTACCTGCCTGTAATCCCAACTGTTAGGGAGCTGTAAACAGGTGAATCACTACAGTACAATCTAGTGGTGAGACCCTGAACATCCCGTAGATCCTTCTGCCCACAAAGAAAAATCATTTTAATTTTAATTTTTTTATATGTATTTAGTGCAGGATCTAGAGAGTCTCACCACATAGATTGGACTCATAGTGATTCTCCTGTTTTGAGCCTCCTAAAGCACTGGGATTACAGGCACATGCCACCAAGCCCAGTCTCAATCACCATCTCAGGGTGCCCTGGGGGTGGGGCCAGCAGGGTTTCTGGTGCCAGGGATCAACCCCAGTCCCTGGGTCTGTCTAAGCAAGCACTTTAATCCGCTGAGTTATCTGGCCAGCCCTAAACTTCCTTTTTGATGATACATCACAATGGGTTATTTGGAGTATAACTTAGATGAAGCAAAAGGATTATGTTCAAAAGCTGTGAGAGAGGGGCTCGGTGGGATGGTTCAGTGATCTAAAGCGCCTGCTTGGGAAAGCTTGGGCGGCTTTAGGGACCGCGGTTCAATCCCCGGCACCACATGCTGCGCCAGCCCTGCCGTCAGGGCGCGGGCTGAGCCAGCCATAAAAATGAGTGAATAAGCAAATAAAGGTTATGAAACAAGAAAAACATAAATAAATAAAATAAAAAAAATGAGTGAATAAACAAATAAAGGTTCTGAAACAAGAAAATAAATAAATAAAATTTAAAAAAATAAATATTAAAAAAAGCTGTGAGAGAAACTACATTTCTTTCTACTTTTTATATAAATAAAGCCTGTTTGTGTTTACATTTAAAAAATAATCATATTAATGTTGAAACCTAGCCATGTGTTATTCTAACAATTAACAATATTTATCCACAAATGCATGAACTAATACTTTTTACTACAAATACTTCTTCCATCTAAGAAATACATTTCCATTTTTACACTGCATATGTAAGCTAGTTTTTCAAATTTTCTAAAACATTTGTATTTTGATATGGTATACTAAAAATATCTATCTAGCCAGAACCTTTTAAAAGCATTTATAACATTTTGGTGCTGTACATTCTTTAAAAATGCATATGTGCACACACACACAATTGGTACAGAGAACTAGGTACAGTGATGAAAAACAGGCATACAAATAAAATATATTAGGACACAGTTCTGTAGAAATTGATGGAGATAGGGGTTGGAGGGGAGCAAAGAATGTCCGACTTCCAACTATTAAAGAAATTAATCATGGATATTTACATGGCTGATGGGGGAGTTGGACACTGTATTTAGATTTAACTGCACAGAATCAAAATAGTGATATAACCATTTGGTTTTAAAGCCTTAGTATTTACTACCTATCCAAACAACCTCATTATGCCAAAATAAAATCTATTACAAAATCTATTATACACAACTTTATGGATAATAATTACTTTATTTCTTTTGTCAATATGTGTTGCAATACATAATAATAATGCTTGTTTTGAGAAATTGCTGCATGTAGCATGTAACAATCTTGATCAGGGCTAGGGAGATAGCTCCATGGCACAAGTGCCTGCCTGGAAAATGCAAAGTCATGAGTTTGAACCCTGGTCCCATGCCAAAAAAAAAAAAAAAAAATCCCGATCCTTTTCCATCACTTTAATTCCTTCTTTCCCTTCTCCTGACTCTCTTTTTTTATTTTATTTTTTTTCTTGTTTCAGAACTTTTGTTTGTTTATTTATTTACTTTTATGGCCGGCTCAGCCTGCCCTCAGGGCAGGGCTGGCGCAGCATGTGGTGCCAGGTATCGAACCACGGTCCCTGCAGCCAAGTAAGCGTAAGCTTTCCTAAGCAGGCGCTTTAGACCACTGAGCCATCCTGCCGGGCCCTCCTGACCCTCTTTTGCATCTCCAAAATGTTTACTTTCCTCTTTCTGGTAGCTCTTCTTTATTTTACATGTTTATTACTGTTTCAACCTTACTCATGAGAGACATATGTAGTATAAACGTTCTGCATCTGACCATAATGCCAGTTTCCCTTATCTCAGCGAAATTTGGTTGCTTTTCTTATTGTTTTCCCCAGCTTTTTTATTTTAAACCTTAAAAAAAAACTGATAGGAACAGTGCAATGAGTAGCCTGTAATCCCTTTGTGTATGTTCACTGGTTGTTAATATTTTTCCACATTTGATTTATCTGTGTGGATGCCTGAATCTACCCATGAACTGCTCCATAGTTGTAATTACAGACAATGTGATCCTTCATCCCTAAACACTTCAACAAGCATCCCAAAAGTAAGGTCTTATGCCCCAGTGCAATGATTACACCTGCACATTTCAACTTTGATATAATAATATAAAATTTATAGCCATAATAAAATTTCTCCAGTCACTCCAATAATATCTTTGCTAGCTATTTCTCATGCAAGATCCAATCAAGAAGCAAGTGCCACACCAGGTCATATATCTCTAGCCTCCTTTGTTCTAGAATGGTTTCCTTTACTGTTTTTTTAAAGGGTCCAATTGGAGTCTCCCTCCTCCTACAATATCATTCAGTTTGAGTTTATCTGATTGCTCCCATTTGAGGCAGGATTAGAACAAGAATGATGGTATGTTCCTAATGGGAGCATTCCTCACCAGATTAGGTGGTTTCCACCAGACTTCTCCCTGCTGAGTATTCCTTTTCCCCTTGTAAGTAAATTTATGAAGTTAGATTTTGGAACCATGAATATCCTATTTCTCAACAGGCTTTCACTTCATAGTTTCAGCATCATATTGATTTTTTACTTAAATTAGTTATTACAATGTTGGTTATACAATGGAAATTTTCTATTTCCATCATTTCTTCTACATTTATTAGTTGGAGTTGTCCTACAAAGAAGAGCTTTCCTACATGAAGTATTGAAAAAAAAAAACAGCTTTCCCTTCTATCCCCTCCTTTTTTAAATTACTTTCCTCTTTAGTATCACTATCACTTCATGAATTGTTTTTCTTATTATTAAGTATATTATAATCCATCCCTTTCTCCTTCATTTTGGTATTAAGGCCACTCTGAATTTGCCTAGTGGAGCCCAGGGTGGTGGTGCATATCTTTAATCCCAGACACTCAGTGGTGCAGTGTGGGTGGCTGAGCGAGCAGGAACATAAATTAAAGACTATCCTGGACAATGTAGCAAGACTCTGTCCAAAACAAAATTTAGAAAGGCCTGAGAATGCAGCTTAATTACAGAAAGTTCCTAGGTTCAGTCTCTAGCACAGTAATTAAAGAGATAAATTTATTTATTTATTTATTTATTTATTTATTTATTGTGGTATCAGAGATTTAACTCAAGACCTTGCACTTGCCAGGCAAGCACTTATTCCACTGGACTATCTCCCTGGCTCCAATTAATAAAATTTTAAAAAGAAAGCTAATGATGCTCCCTTTCAGCTGGATAAATCCTGTATTATACTGTATTGTGTTGTGAATGACTTAATTCATTTTCAAGGATGATCTTGCTTTCTCATATTATATGACATTACAGGCTCAATTTCTTCGTTGTGTACTCTGGATGTGGAATATAACATCCCTTCAAGAGAATCTAATTCCTTTCCCTGTGGAAGACAATGGTAGAGGCACCATCTGGATTAACCATCAAGCAGGGTCTTGCTGCCTGTGGCAGGGGGGATGTGGTCAACAGGTGGACTCCAGCTGCCAGCTCCTTCAGGGTCTGCATCAGCTACAAAACCCTTTTGCCTAAGCATGCACCATTCCTGGTGCCATTCCCCGCCTAACCAGCTCTCCTTGAAGGAAGAGCAACTGTCTCTATTTTGACTGAGTCTGGCCCTATTTCATTGTATTGATATGTAAGCACTGGCTAGGACTTTTGTTTATCCTTTCATTTGGCCTTAAGCAATGTATATTGGTCTAGCTGAGGTGTTGATGATAGTCTTTGAAGGTGGTATGTGTGTCTCCCTGGTAACCTATACCTGCTGCTCCTTAATGTGAGCCGGGAAGTGACAGGTCTAAGAGCTCATGCTCTGCGCTGCCAGCTGGGAAGGAGCCTGGGAAGGAGCTGGGAAGGAGAGGCTATGACTTCCTGGGACTTGAAAGATTACATCAAAGCTGAAGCACCAGACTATCCAAAACATTATATACTATGTAAATAGCCTTATGCAGATTACTCTCTCTGCATATCCTCTGCAAGTGGCAGATGTAAATGCAGGACCTCCACCTAGCTCAGCTCATGGTATTCACTACCTCCCACAATTGTTGGTCATTCTTCCTCAAGTCACTCCTCTAGTGAATAAAGCCGGGTGAGGCCTTGGATTGCTCTCTTAGTTCCAGAGAACCGTCTCTGTGGCTGGACGTAGAGCCTCGTGACTCACCAATAGTTATAAATATGTTTTGGTGTCTTTACTTTCGCAGTGGGTTGCATGGGAAGGGGTAGACTGGAATGACCTTGGTGAGATTCCAATGACATGACTTGGGATTACAAATACTGACTTTTCCGATCAAAATGAGGACCTAAAAGGGACTCCTACACCTGGGGCCACTTAGATTCCATGACTAGTGACTGAGATTTGGACATGAAGACCCCATTTTTTCAGCCTGATGTGGGACCCTCGTGGGGCTGCACACTAGCTCCATGGCTTCCTGCTAGGTTGGCTGAAGACCACACTGTAGCTTGTCTTTTTCTCCTCACAGTCCTGCTTCCTTTCCCATCTTTATACACTTGTTGATAGCAAGTAAATATCTTATGCTTTATTTTTAAATATTCAGTTAGTTATGATACAGGGTCTTTCTGTATGGCCCAGGTTGGCCTCAAAGTCAAGATGCTCCTGCCTCTGCCTTCTGAACATCTTGTTCCTTTTTTAAAAACATATTTTTTAAGAATTTTTTATTTATTTATTTATTTTCTTGTTTCGGAACCTTTGTTTCTTTATTCACTCATTTTTATGACCGGCTCAGCCTGCCCTGAGGACAGGGTTGGTGCAGCATGTGGTGCTGGGGATCGAACCGCGGTCCCTGAAGCCGCCCAAGCTTTCCCAAGCAGGCGCTTTAGACCGCTGAGCCATCCCACCGGGCCCCTTAAAAATGTATTTAGTACGGGGTCTACAGTATCTCACTACGTAGATGGGACTCATAGTGATCCTCCTGTTTTCAGCCTCCCAAGTGCTGTGGTTGTATGCACATGCCGCCATGCCTAGTCTCAACTTCCCTCTTAGTGGGCCCTGGGGAAGGGGCCAGCATAGCATGCTAGGCATCGAATCTCAGGCCGAGCATCTGCCTAAGCAGGTGCTTTAATCTGCTAAGCTATCTGGCTAGCCTGTCTTATACCTTTAAAATCTGTAGCAGTATCTATTTTTGACAGCTCTACATTACATTTAGGATACAGTTGTAGGTGCTGTATGCTCAATGCTACTGAAATAGCATTGCTTCTATGCATTTTTAGTAGATAAATGTACATTTTAACTCATGTTAATAGTCTTACTCTACTCCAGCATCACATGGTTCTTCTACTTATCCCCAAAACATTATTTGTATTTCTCTTCTCCCACAATGAGAATCCCAACTGTCAATCTATGTCTGCATTCTCAGTGTATTTATTCATTGTGAGATCCAATGACATACACAAAATAGTTTTATATTCCTAGAGAAATGTTGTTTTCAATAGTAAACCACTTAGTCATGTTCAAGACTGCTTTGCTGGGTTGTTTTGTTTGTCTTCTGTTTAAAGAGATAATATTTATATGTTGCCTGGGCTGGCCATGAATTCCTGGTCTCAAAGGACACTTTTGCTTTAATTCTAAAGTATCTAAAGCTATAACAATTTGGCTATGGCGATGTATGTTTATATTCCCCCTAAGAGTGTACATGGAGAGTATGGGGTCAAAGGTCATTAGGCTAATTCTTTTGTTCTGTTCCGTAATTATATTTTCAATGTGGTACACTGTGAGGTTAATTTATTTGTTTATATGAGCTTTAATTTTTCTTATATTAATTTAAATCTATTTTCAGAATATAGTAAGTATTAAGGCAATTGAAAGAGGAAATATAGAAAAGAATTCCCAGTGTCGATGAAAATATGTAATACTACCATTGTTAAATTTAAACAATAAAAATATTAAATTTTAAAAAAAGAATTCCCAGTGTCTTCCCTCGTCACCCATTGTCACCCACTCCCTTTGAGCAATCATTTTCCTTAATTTCTGATTTGGTCTTCCAGTAAAATATGCTTTACATATTTAGCAGATACATACATATAGCTTTTTCTTAAGCAAATGGCAGCATACTATGCATATCATTTTGCATCTTGAAACACAACAAATGTAAGTTTTAAATTAAAACAGTAAAATCATAATTTAAAATTTGGAGATTTAAACCATTTCAGCTTGTAAAGTACTTCAGAGATCATTGTTAGCTTCATTTCCTCTGATATTGGGTGTGTTGGCCACTTTTCATGGTGCCTAGCTTTCCATAAATTTTACAGTTTTGTGAAGCACAAATTTTCCATGGGAATTTTCTTCTGCATGCCCCATGTCCACAGAGATCATTTCTCAGTTACCTCTGTCCTAGCCCCTCAAAGTCATCCAGAGATAAGATCAGGAATTTTCTTACAAGGTTTAGCAGTTATTTTGCCCATACTTACATGGCACCAACGCAGGCACAGGTCTAGAGTTTCTGTCTCTAGTAAGAGGTAGATTCTGACCCAGTACTGGTGAGTAGGTATGCCATGCAGGAAATAGGGTCTTAAATTCATTTTTACACTGGCATCTTGGTTCCAGTCCTCTACCATATTCTGGGCAAGTTTCATCCCAGATATCTATGAAGTTGAAACCCGCTCAGCTTTTTCCTGGGCTACAGTACCTGACATTCACAACTTAAAGGAAAGGTGTCATTTGGCTCATGGTTTCAGGTAATTCAGTCCGTGGTCCCCCGGCTCCAAGGTAGCAGTGTCTAACAAAACAACATGATTAGTTCATGGGGACAAGGAAACAGCACCAGAAAGGAAGGGCTCAGGGACCAGATATAGATGCTGACGTTGTTTTCCAAGAACCACATAGAAGCACTCAGAAGCATATCTCACTGGTGCCTTGGGTGTTAACCCCCAACCAAATCAAGGTGATTACACATTAGCCATCATATCTCATTCCTGCTATAATTTGTTTTGGTCTGTAGTGATTTTTTTTCTCACACATAATAGTTATTTACTATCATGTGTATTTATAAATATATTTATAAAATTTATAAATATACTTATAAAATATTGGCCTGATGTAGGTAGAATTATGCATACACTTACTCCACCATCCTGACATGAAATCATTCATTTAAAAACTTTTATGAAGTACTAGATGTTCAACCTAGAGTCTCAATGTCAGCAAGATAGCTTAACTAACTAAGCACCTACTTAGGCAAGCACAGAGACAGGGCATGGTGGTGACAACACGGGCCTGTAATTCCAGCACTGGGGAGACTGGAAACAGGAGGATCACTATGAGTCTGAGCTGCTTAGTGAGCCCTGTAGCAAATATATAAAATATGCATAAACCTGGAGTTTCATGATTATTTGGCAAGTATTGCACCACTGAGCCATACTGTAAGCCTCTCTTCAACACATATTTATTGAGACCTACTATGTGCCAAGTGTTTATCCAGTATATTAGGTACCAAAATAAAGAAATAACAGTCAAAGCTAAAATTCTTTCTCTTTGTGCCTTTAGTTAAGAATATACAAATTTTGTTCATAATGAAAGAAAATCTTTGAAATACATTATGTCTTTTAGGCACATTTATATTTATATTTGGTAAAGGGTTGCACTACCTAGGTCAGACTCATAATGATCATCTTTTTTCAGCCTTCCCTGTGTTGGAATTACAGGCATGAGCCACCATGCTCAGTCTCTGTGGCCAGCTTAGCAATCCTGGGGACCACATATGGTGCCAGGGATTGAACCCAGTCCCTGGGCTTGCCTAAGCAGTCACTTACTGGACTGAGGTATCTTGCCAAACCTTGCCATGCTATCTTGAGGGAGTATCTATCTCACCCTTTTCTTCTTCTCCTGCACCTATATTCACCTGGTGATAGACTCCAAATAAATCAATTTACAGAAATAAAAGCTCACTGCAGAAGAAAGCCTTTCTTTCATTTCTTTATTCTTTCTCTTCAGTTGTGTTGATGATGCCCTTAAGTATTAAAGTAAACCACAGAAAAGTGATTCTAGAAAAGACCCTACCACCTGCTTAACATTCTGTGTTACTCTCTGTGACCTCTGCAGTTGATGAGTCCTGGCTTCCAGGCACATCTCTTAGCTTAGGCTGCCTGCCTCTCCACATTTTTCCTCTGATGCATGTGTGTGACATTTTTCCTAATGATTATTTCATATCCTTTTATTTTTCTCTTGGAAATGTTAATACAAGGTGCATTTTCGTTCCCTGGTTTGATGGTGAGACAAAGGGCCATGTGCTGACTACTTCTTCAGCAGCTTTCTCTATTAGTACAGTTGCTAAATATAGCAGCGGCCATGGTATCTGATAAAAGACTGTTAATTAAGCATTAGTTTTCATTCATTAATATTTCAGTTGTTCACTGTTTAAATACAAACAGTATTGCTGTAGCAAAAGTAATTGAAAGCTAAAGACACATGCATACTTACAATGTTTTATTTGATAGCCAATTTTCTGTTACTTCATAGCCAAAAGCTGTAGGGATCCATTGGTCTTACTGTGATCTGTTCTACCCGGGGGTCACACAGGGGTAGGAATGAGAAAGATAGGCAAGAAGACAAAAAGCTGGGCTATGTAGACACTAGTAGGCCTGATGGGCAAGACTAACTCAACACACAAAAAAAACATCCTTTATACTTTTGCAAAGTTTGTATCACATGAAACAAGGTTGCCTAGCAACTAATAGCTGCCTGAACCAGACAGGATGTTTTTCTCAGCACTAGGGGAGCTTGTTTTCTTTAGGCACTAAGGCCCAGTCTCACCTACACACACTCGATCAATTTCTTGCAGCTTCCAACAAAAAGCCACTGATGAGAGCTACACTTTTTTTTTTTCAAATTGAGGTCACACATTATGCTCTAGTAATGTTTCTATTCTGGAATCATCAGACCTGAAGGAGCCTAGAAAGATCTACTAAGGAATAGCCAGCATAGGCTTTAGAAGTTTGTTCTGGACGGGGTTAAATCCTGTTGACGTAGTCATCCCCTTCACCTAGATTGCCACATGCTGACTTCTACTGTGTATGTTCATAGTCCGAAAATGCACAACTCCTTTCAGTTTGGGATTAAATTGTGCTTAGCATTGGCTGAACATGAGTAGCACTTAAATTCTGAAGTACTGGATAATTTATGTTGCTCATTGATGAATGGTTTTGGCAAAATTGAACTTAAATGGAAGAAAATGGATTCTTTACTTGTTTTCTAGGTTTGGATGATTTAGGAGTGAGAGCCATCTTGGCTGCAAATAGGACTATATTTGGGAATGGCATTAAGAGTTACTGCTCTATAAATTTGGTTAAGAAGATAGCTGTGACGTAGAAGAGAGTAACTGAAACTTGTCATCAGTTGAAGGAGTCAGTGCTTCTATTCTGTTCCCGCCTCCAAAATGTCTCAGTTCAGATAGCGCAGTGAACTGCTAAAGAGAAATACAAATTACCTGAATTCCGTGTTAAAAAAAAAAAGAAGACAAAAGCAAGAAGTAGATAACCATAGCTAAACTTGGATGACATGCCTGGCACTCTTGCAAGCACTTATTTTACTGAACTATCTCCCCAGCACATGCCCGGCATTCTTCAAAGTCCAGGGATGCATGATCTCCATTTTTTTTAGGGAAGGGTCTACAGGGTGTTCACCGTCTCACTAATAGATTGGAGTCGTAGTGATCCACCTGTTTACAGCCTCCCAAGTGCTGGGATTACAGGTGCATGCCACCATGTCCAGTCTCAACCACCATTTCAACGCACCCCGTGCAGGCTCGGCTCAGCAGGGCTGTAGATTGAATCCCCAGTCCCAGGGCCTGCTTGCAAGTGCTTTAATCAGCTGAGCTATTTGGCCAGCCCTCTCCTTTACTCCTTACAGTGATCTTATGAAAGAGAGAGTCCGCTGCCCCATGTCATAGATGAGGAAACTGAAGGCTCCGAGAGGTGAAACAACTTACCAAAAGCCATACAGTTATTCGAAAGGTTGCTTTAATTTAGGCCAACACACTTTGACTCTACTAGGCTTAAAAAGAAAGTTTTGTGTTTCTGTTATGGTTTCAATCTAAAGTACCCCCCAAAAGTCTCAGGAGTTTAGAGACCAGACTTTGGGGGATGTAGTTAGCTCATGACTGCCTCCAGCTCCCATGAAGGGAGCAGCTTTCTGCTGCCATGATTTTCCTGCACAATTTTCTTCCTGACCATAGCCCATAAGAAAAGGAGTCAACCAACCATGCTAACCTCGGCAGCCATGAATCAAAATAAACTTTTCCCTTCCTAAGTGGTTTATATCAGGTATTTTGTTACAGGACAAAAAGGGTGGCTAACACAGTTCCTGCTTCTTGCATGTGCTTTTGTTTTGAGATGTTAAATTGTGCTTTTACATTGACTCCCACAACCACTTAGCAGGGAAAGCTGTTAACCGTAGGCTAGGGTAATGCACTTCTCCTGTCACTTCTTATGTCAGTGAATGGAAAATTCAGAATTCAGAGAGGGTCTGCAGACTGAAGAAGTTCTCAGTAGCCCTTTAAGAAGTGTGATCAGAAACTACAAAAAGTTGAAGTAAAAGATAAATTATTAGTATTAATCCCCCTCAAAATTCTACTCATCACATTGAGACGTTCTTTTTTTAAAGATATCTGTAGTGGTTGATATATTGTGTCAACTTGGCTGAATGCCTGGTGGTCAATACATCTTATCAATTTGGCTGCATTGCCTGGCTGTTTCACACTGTGAGCCGTGAGGGCCTTGCCCCAGAAAACTCAGTTGGGACTTTATCGCCTGGCTTCCTGAACAGATTCTTCAGCCTCTAGTTTGGACCCTTCAGCTTTCCATAGCAGATTCTTCTGCCTTCCTTTTCAGGCACAATAGCTGACCATTAGAGACTGTTAGGAGCTGGTAGAAACCGGTTAAGACCAGTAGAGACCAGTAGGGATGGCACACTGCAGTGAGTATAAAAGCCTTGAGACTGAATCCTTCAGTTGGCAGTGTGCAGACAGCTCTCAGCACACTTTCCCATCTGACTCTGGAACTGGCACATCTTGAGTTATATCTGTTTCTTGTATTATATCTGTTCCTCTAGTAAAATCCTGACTAGAACAATATCCTTTTGAAAATTTATTGATAGTATTATCAACAATAAAGCATTCTTTCAGTTCTTATGTAGTTTCTGTTTTAAAGATTGTGTTTCAAAAGTACTTACAAAACAGTGAGATATCACCAAAGCATTTGCAGCCAAGTTTTCAAATAAATCATCTTTAATGCCTACCTCTCTATGGAAGTGTTACAGAGCTCTTCTCACACAGTGTAAGAGTACACAGTGATGAGCTCCCGACATTTGCTTCCATTCACTTTGCTTTGTCCTAAGGAACCTGTCTTTTGCAAATGACGCTATCCAAAGCTCTGCTATTCAAGGTCCTTCTAGCCTGTTTCCAAACCATTGTCTGGTGTCTCTAACACAAATAAGAACTAGCAATCCATTTAATATGCTAGAGGCCTAATACTGTGCAGCCTACTGTGGAAGATTCAGAAGAAATATAAGACATGGCCAGTATAATGCAACTCTCTCCAGTGGCTTCTAAGAAAAAAACAAATCTAGACGTATGACCATGGACTACAAGGGCTGCCTGCCTAGCCTCCCCTTTCCTGTCTCCCAGTCTCATCTCCCACCAGTCTCTCCCACTCTCCTTTGTTCCAGCCACAAGAGCTGGCCTTTTGCTGCCCATATGGCATTTTTTTTTCACTTCAAAACATTTCTACTTGTTTTTCTCTGTCTAGAACAATCTTCTCTTATATTAAATGGCTCATTTGTTATCCTTTATATCTTTTTTTTTTTTTTTTTTGTCTTTTTGAGACAGGGTCTCACTATGCAGTTCAGGCTGGTTCTGAGCTCACTTTTGTAGCCCAGGCTGGTCTCGAACTCGCACCAATCCTCCTGCCTCAGCCTCCCGAGTGCTGGGATTACAGGCGTGAGCCACCACGCCCGGTTATCCTTTATATCTAAATATCATCAAACCCTACATCATCACAGGATCTGATTATTTTCTTAGCCTCTGTTTGTCCCACTAGCATGCAGCTATTTTAGGAACGTTTCTCCACTTTGTTCACAGGGCTATCCCAAGTGCCTAGAACTGTGCTGGTATCTACTAGGTGCTCCCTCCTACCTTCCTTTCCCTCCCCTCTGCTCCAGTCCCCTCCTCTCCTTTTCTCTTTTCCTTCTTTCCTTCCTTCCTTCCTTCCTTCCTTCTTTCTTTCCTTCCTTCCTTCCTTCCCTTCTTCCCTTCCTTCCTGGAATGTAGGAACCAACTGCCTTGTACATGCTAGGCAAGTGCTCTTCCAATAAACTAAACTCTGAGCCCTATCAAGCACATATTTATTGGATAGGTAATAAGGTAATGATTAAGTACTAATTTATTTGTTACCTGCATATGCAAGTATGCCATGCAGATTTGGAGGAAAAGAGTAGAAATGGAACAATCAGTTTTAAAGAGGTCAGGTCTAAACTGGAAGGTCCAGTGTAAAATGATGATGATTCATTGTTTCTAAATGTGACCAAGCTTTGATTAGCTGTGACTCCTTTAAATAATCTGTCAGTTAATTACATTACAAAAGCTAGATAGTTGGGCATGGTGATACATACTTGCAATCTCAACACTCTGGAGGCTGAAGGAAGGTTGAGTTTGAAGCCAGCATGGGCTACAGAATGAGTTCAAGGCCAGTCTCCAGTATATAGCAAGACCTTGTTTCAAAGCAAACAAATGAACAAACAAAAACTGGATAACTAGATCAATGATGGTGTCATACAAGCAACAAAGCCCTTTGAAACTGTACTTGGTCCCTCCCTAACTTTATCTGTTTTATAAAAAACATTCTTGACATCACAGTCCAGTTATTGAGAAACTGATAATTAATTAGCTGTTGAACAATTTGGGGCAGTAATGATTTCTCCAAATCTCAGTCTCAAGACTTCAGGAGAGAATTAATGAAGTAGTTCAGAGTCATAGAAGTAAAGGCCTACTGAGGCCAACAGTTCACACTACTTCAGGAACTGGACCAGCAGAAGGCCATGACAAACTGGAGCACATTCACTGAGTTTGTATCATATTGTAGCATGGGCCTGAGATCGCAAGATTTACTTAAAATTTCAAGAAAGTTTAGAAATCCAGATTTTTGTGGGAAATTGCCTGAATCTTAGATGCTGGCAACTACTTTAAATAGTTTTAAAATACCACAGGAGCCAAATAAAACATGTCTACAGGCTGAATTTGGCTCACAGAGCCCTGCCTGGTCTTTCTAAATTTTCTTCCAAGTTTTCAAATGCTTATATTCTATTAATTTTCTTTATAGGAGTTGACACAAAATGCGCATAAATATTTCTAAAATGTTGATTTGTATAGAATCCTTTCTAAATCTCAAAATAAAATATTGTTTCAAGTAAAATAAATTAATGTTTGCTAAATATTTGTTGTACTTTGTTTTTTCAGTGCTAAGGGTAGAATCCAAGGCTTCATGCATGCTAGGCATGTACTTGAGTTTTGACCAGTCTATTAGGTATGCATTTCAATAAAGTTGTTTATTATTTACTTTAGCATAAAGTAAGTCAGAAATTTGAAGAGGAAAGAGTGTGCTAGCTATGTTTAAAGCCAGGATAAACAAGGCATTGAAGAAGTAACTTCTATAGATGAAAGATTGGTGTCAAAAATTTACATTTAGTGCAAAATGCAAAATTCATCAAGAATATTAACAGTAGCCTTGATTTTGGCTCAGAAAATTTTAATCTCACTGGGATCCAATTTTCAGTTCATTAAAGGAGAGAGATTAATACCAGCACCCAGAAACTTTCCATGTCTTTTACAAAAAGAACTATAATTATAGATATACCCACTCACCCAAGAAACATTAAATACTTTAACTATTAGCAGACAGGTTTCTGGGACTACCAAAGTATGCAGTTTCACATTAACTTTTCTCTGATATGATGGGGTTGGCTTGGAATTTTTATGGCAACGTAATATCCACTAGTGAAATCAATTGTTTCCACATTACCAAAACATACCAAAGGGGTAATTTTGTAAAAGCTTTATTACTGTGTAGTCCATTATGAATGATTGAAATCCCCTGGAACCAACAACCTAAAAATAGTAACCTTTGATTATAAACTTACAAGTTGATTCTGGTGGAGGTTTTGGGGTTTTTTAATCTTTTATTCAAAGTTTTACATTTAACAATATGAAAGTAAAATTAAGAACATAATTCCATTTGTAACAACTTAAAACGTCATAAGAGATACCTATTATTTTATTTATGCTAAGGAATGCATTCAGTATAAAGATTTTACTTCGGAAACTTTAAAACATAATGAAATTTAGAAAGAGCTCAATAAATGTAAATATATCTGTGTTCATGGAGCAAATTTAATGCTATTAAGATAGTAATAATGCCCAAATTGACATATATAGTTCAGTGTAATCCGTATTAAGATTTCAACACTGTTTTATTCAGAAACAGAAAAAGCCAATCATCCACTTCCTATGGGATTGCATGAGTCCAAAACTCATGAAAAAGCAAAACAAATTTAGAGGGCTCATACTTTTCAATGTCAAAACTTACTACAAAGTAACCACAATGCAAACAGTATGATATTGACATAAGGATAGACATATAAACCAATAGAATAGAATTGAGTCAATAAATGAACCATATGTACATAATTCAAAGAGTAGACTTCAGAGTCAAGAATCAAACCTATATACATCAAATTCTATTGCTTTCAACATGAGAGCCAGCCAAGTATGGTGGCACATGCCTAAAATCCCAGCACTCAGGAAGCTGAAACAAGACCATCTGTGAGTTCAAGGCCAGCCTGGACTATAAAATAAATTCAAGGCCAGACCAAACTGGATAGTGAGATCCTGTGTCAAAAAGACAAAAACAACAAACAACAAAACAAAACAAAATATGGATGTCAGATTCATTCAATGGGGGAAACACTAGTCTTTTCCCTGATGATGTAGGATTGACTGGATATTCATATCGAGCCTCTACTTCACAGCATATACAAAAATGATACTACAGGTCAGAGACTTAGGTCTAAAGGATAAAACTTCAAGGATAATATGAATGAATATTAATATCCATGGCTTAGATAAAGCCTTCTTAGATATGATACCAAAAGCCTTAGACAAAGCTTTCTTAAATATGATACACACATACCAAAGAAAAAAATAATGTGGCCTTGATCTAAATCAACAATGTTTATGCTTCAAAGGGCACCACTATGAAACTGAAAAAAAAGCCAATGAATATAAAAAAAAAATTGAAATCATCCATCTGAAAAAGTACATATAGACAAAGTATATTTGCACCTCAATAGTAAATAGTATATAAACCAGCTAAAGAACAGAAGGAACTTTAATAGACATTTGTCCATGGAAGACATATAAGTACCTAATTAACATATGAAAAAATGTTTAACATCAGTCATCATTAGGAAAATGTGCATCACAACACAAGGAGATGCCAGCTCCTACCTATTAGGATGAAATTGAATAAAACAAATCCAGATAATAAAAATTGTGGATAAAGCTGTAAAGTAATTAGAACCAATGTATACTATTTGTAACAATAGAAAATGGGATAGTCATAGAAAACAGTATGGCAGGTATGAAAGAATTAAATATAGAATTACAGTTTCATCCAACAATTCCAATTCTTAGAATAGACACAAAAGAATTGAAAGCAACATCTTAGAGTGATACTTGTATACACGTGTTATAGCAGCATTATTCGCTATATGCAAAAGGTGCAAGCAACTCAAATGTCATAGACAAGTGAATGGATAAGCAAAATTTAATGTACACATACAGTGGAATATTATTTTGTCTTAGGAAGGGAAGAAATTCTGGCCCATGCTACATCATAGGTGAGTTTTGAGGACATTATACTAAATGCAATAAACCAGTAAAAAATCATGACAAACATTGTATAAATCTATTAATAGGAGATATTTAGAATAATGAAATTCCCTTAGACAGAAAATAGAATAATGGTTGTTCAGAGCTAGGCAGGGATATTTGTTGGTTAATGAGTATAGAGTTTCACGTTTATAAGATGAGGGCAGTGGGTGAAAACAGGTGCACAACAATCTGAGTGCACATATAGTGCCCCCTGAACTGCACACTTAAAATCATTACTATGGTAATTTAATTTTTTTTTTTTCAGTACGAAGGATTGAGCTCAGGGACTTCACACAGAGCTACATCCCCAGCCCTTTTTATCTTAATTACTTAATTTAGAGACAGGCTTTCGCTAAGTCATTCAGTTGTCCAGGAATTCTCCAGCTCAGCCTCTCAGAGCGCTGGGATAACAGGTCAGTGGCAGCACACCCAGCTTGCAACTTTTGAGTTATGTATGTTACTCGAATTAGAAATGTTTCTCTTAATCATTTATTTGGCACAGGGTCTCACTATGCAACTTGAACTCACAGAATCTCCTGTCTCTGCCTCCGCAGCAATGGGATTACATGCTGCACCAATACACCAGGTTCCAGTGGCTGGCATGGCACAGGGCTGAGGCAGCAAGGCACGGTGAGCTGTACATGGGATTCAACCTGGGTCCTTTCACTTGCCAGGCAGACACTTAGACCACTGAGCTACCTCCCCAGCCCTGTAATTAGAGGTCTTTAATTGATAAAGTAACCAAATAGCTATGTCTCAAAAGAACATATAAAGTAGCAAATATGTCCACAAAAAAAGATACTAATCATTGAGCCCTAGGGAAATGTACATTGAGACCATGAGATCCTACTTCACCCATACTATGGTAATTGTAATACAAAAGACAGATAATAAAACTTGTTGGCACCAATGTAAAAAACTGGTGCAGCCACTTTGGAAAATAGCTTAAAACTTCCTGCAAATTTAAAAAGATTTACCATATGAATCCATTTTACCTATAAGTTATATACCTAGGAGAAATGAAAACATGTCCAAAACAAAAATGTACACAACAACATGACTTGAGTAGCTTAAAAGTAGAAACAACACAGATATCATTCAGCTGACAGTGTGAACTAACTACACATTCAATCAGAATATTATGCCTCAGAAAGGAATATGCACTGAAAAGTGCTATAAGATAAATGACCTTGAAAATATTATGTTAACTGAAAGAAGACAGGAAAAAAACTCTATAGAGCCTTTCCTGTGAAATGTCCAAAATAAACTGATCTCTGGAATCAGAAAATTATTCACTGTTGGCAAGGGACCAGGAAAGGGACAAATGGAGTTATTTACTAGTGGCTACAGGACTCCTACTTGGGGCAATGATCATGTTCTAAAGTTGATGGTGGTGATGGTTGTATGATGTTATGAGTACACTAGAAACAATTAAAAGGCACACTTTAAATGGGTGGCTATCTCCATAAAGCTGTTAAAACATATTGGATTCTTCCACACTTACAGAAACTGAAGGGTTCTTTCTAATACAAACAATAGGGGCCCGGCGGGATGGCTCAGTGGTCTAAAGCGCCTGCTTGGGAAGGCTTGGGCGGCTTCAGGGACCATGGTTTGATCCCCAGTACCACATGCTGCGCCAGCCCTGCAGTCGGGGTGGGCTGAGCCGGCCACAAAAATGAGTGAATAAATAAACAAAGGTTCTGAAACAAGAAAATAAATAAATAAATAAAAATAAAAAAAAAACAATAATAAAATAGTTACATGTGCATTATCCTAGGTGTTGTGAGAGCCAAAACATTCAATTTTACTCATCTTCCATCTCGGTGTTTATAGCCCATTACGTGTATATCACTGACTACCACGCATGGGATAAGTAAGGCTGAACCCAAAGAAGTACCTGGTATTATGGTGAAGTTGAGAACAATTCTTCATGAGAGGCGACATTAGGGGTGTCAGGAAATAGTCGCATTTGGTCAGGTATTGTTCAGCATACAATGTATTCTAAGCTATGAATGGGGTGAAGGTAGGCTGGGAGTAAAGCACCTAGAGGATAGTAAAAAAGTGAAATACTTACTTAGGAAATATCAAATACCTCAGCTGGCCTGGAGACAGTAACTGGAATGTAGTGACCCCGCAAAAGCACAAGTAGATTAGGGCAAGGAACCTCATGCTCAAAAATTTTCACCAGAAGGACTTGGTGATCCTGCTTGTAATTCCAACACTTAAAGAGGCTAAGATAGGAGGATCATGAATTTGAGCTCAGTCTGGACAATTTAGACTTAGTGGGACTGTCTCAAAATTTAAAAAACAAATTGTAAAGAGGTAAGCATCTAGCTCAGTGGTAAAATGATTGCTTCAAAAAATGATTTGCACTTGCCTCAGTAGTAAGAGACAAGCAGACATTTTTCAGGAGAGTTGTACTTTGAGAACATTCTCACCCTCCATGCTGCCTCCACTTCCACTTTCATCTTGACTGACACAAGGCCCATTACACATCTCTTTGAGTCAAGACATTAGCGACAAGGGCCTAGATATCAAATCACCAAGCATAGAGGAGACTAAAATATAAGTATAGTTTAGGAATAAGAGAAGATCTCCAAATCTTCCAGAAGGACAGTCATATGCCTATAGGGAGGAATCCCTGCAATTTTTGGTCTTCCCAAGAGCCTTTCTAGATGCTGCAAGATAATTGAGCAATGCTATAAAAATATGAAGGAAAATAATGTTTGAACCAAAAATCTATTCCTGGATACAAGACTAATCCAACTTGAGGTTAAAGATCTTTTCAAAAATGCAAGGGCTCAGAAACCTTCTCTCATCCATCTTCTTAGTTTTCAAAGGGGCTTATATAATTATTGTTGAACTAAGATACTAGTACAGAGCATAAAATAAAAGAAAAAAGCTATTTTCCCAATTAGTAATATCAAACTATTCAAATAGTGGCAATGTTTCTTTTGCTATGGTAGATGCTTGTAACCTTAATCCAACATAAGTCTGTGTTAACTCATCTGCAATTCTGTATAGACTCAACTAGCTTGTTCTCCAGTGTCTCCTCTTGGAGCTATAGATAACTTTGTTCTGTTTTTGTCCAAGTCCATTGTTTAATGTGGCACTTGTGCTATGTAGTAGTTGTTGCAGTACTGATGAGTGAAGTCATGGTCTTCACATTAACCACTTTTGAAAAAGTTTATCTAGAGACAAGGTCTCACTAAAGTTGCCCAGCCTGGGCTTGAACTTGCCATGTTCCTTGCTTTAGCTTCCCAGAAGGCTGAGGTCATAGCTAGGCACCAGCAGGCCCTGCTATGCTTTTGCCTTTATTTTTTAGCCAGGAATTGCTTGGCCCTGAAAGACTTAAGATAACACAGCAAGGAATGGAGTAAAGCCCAGGCACCACGATGGTGGACAAGACAAAGAGTACTTAGACAGCTTTCTTAGAGACTCCATGAGATATACTGCAGCAAAATGAGTGAATAAACCAAGAGTAGTTGAGCGTGTTGACACACACTTGTAATCTCAGCTATAAGAGACTCGAGGGATGGCAAATTCAAGCCCAGCCTGGGCAATTTATCAAGATTCTGTCTCAAAATTTTTTTAAAAAGCTAGGGATGTGGCTCATAGCTCTCTGAGTTCAAGTCTCACCATGGCAGAAAAACAAAACCAACCAAAAAAGGAGCTTAGGAGACTCCATCCAACTGACAAGAGTAGATGAGAAAGGCTCAGCCAACTGGTGGAACAGGTCTGAAGGGCATGCAGTCAAGGATGGTGGAGGAAGCTGGCAGACCCCAGGAAGACAATGTCTGAGAAAAACAGGGAGAAGACTGGGTGGAATACCTAATAATATCAAGATGTTATAAAGGAGTTAGGATATATGGAAGATAGACACAACAAAGTAAACAAAGGAAAGATCTTGATTACAGATCAAACATTATCAGAATGAGAAAAGTAATCATAGTATTTTGCATGAGTCTGCAATGAATGGTATCAGCATAGTTCTAATAGTGCAAATACTTGTTTTCTCTTAAGATACAGGTAAAATGCAACTGTATCATGCAAGATTATTTGATTTTCTCCTAGTGCTAGCATAGGAAGGGATCAACAGTTGATGCCTGAAATCGACAAGTTAAGAAACACCAACAAAGTCATACTATAAAAGAGCATGACCTATGGAGCAGAACAAGGGTGTGGTACAGGGCGAGCAAGAGAACTGTTGTTTTTCACCGTATCACTGTAAAGTTTGAATTCTGTGTTTCTATGATATTAGTACACATTTAGCATTATGCAACTATAAAGAAGAAATTAAGCCTGAGCAGGCTGCAGAGGTTGGCCTGGAGAGGGGAGAAACTCAATTTGAGGAGTAGTATTCCAGTAGTGACCAGAGATAATAAGGGGATGAATGAGGCAGACGTTGAACCAGATTTATGCAGTTCATATACAAAAAGGCGTTTTCCCATCAGAAGTCTCATTAGAACGTAACATCCTTTAGGGTAGCACCTTGACTGTTTTATTCACTGCTCTGTCCCCAGCATGCTGCTTAGTGTCCGCTACTTATAAAAATCCCACAAATATTTGATGAATGAATAAATGAATAAACTTTGATACATTTCTGCAAGGTCCCATTGCATTCTTTCTGAATTCTAAGGCGATGGTTATGTGTATGATGAATGCTTCCTTAGAGGTCAAGAAAATAATAGCCATGTTACCTTTGTCTCTCTTTTCCCCTCCCCGGCCCTCAAAAAAGGAAGAATAAAGCAGATTTGCTTAACAGTGTGGAAATCCTGGCAATAGAAGCTATCCCCAAAACACAGGCAAGATGTGTAACTTTAGTGTGCATCTTCTCAGGTAAATGGTTAGAGGGAACTGGACAGGGCTAAATAGACTCAGTCTGCTTAGACTGAGTTTAGAGTTTCCAATATTCCATTCCTTTTGTTTTTTCCAAGTATGCTTGAATCAAATTCATAATTAAAAATCCATGACCTGAACTTTTTACACACACATTTTAACAGAATTTTGTCCAGAATCCCCATAATTTTAGTTAGAATTTGCAAAAGCAGTAACTCAAGAGGCAGAATGCCTGAGAAGCAATATATCAAGTTATACAAATGTCTGTAAGCAGTGCCAAAGGAGTTCTGCATAAATATATTAGAAAATTTATCAGGAGATGTTAGCTACACTCTAGCTCAAACCACTGAGCATATATTTAATCTGCCAGCTCCCTTCCTAAGTCCTCTTAACCATGGAATTTTAAGCAGATGTTTAGGGGTTAAGGAAAAATTAAGATGTTTTTAAAATAATCCAGTATATAAGAGAACCTGTGCTGTAATATCCTATAACTCAGAGGTGTCCCAAATTTCCTGGTCAAGGAGATTATGGGACCTCAGAGGAAAGGGATGAATGAACTGCAGTGCGTCTAAGGAGAGTCACCCAGAGAAAAACATTCTCTCAGGCTTTCACAGAAAGCAAAATGGCCAAGCAATGGCCATGACTCGTCCCGAAGGC
>PVJA010030098.1:0-26098 GCA_004027025.1 Myocastor coypus
GGTCTCACTATGCAGTTCAGGCTGGCCTTGAGCTCACTTTTGTAGCCCAGACTGGTCTCAAACTCAAACTGATCCTCCTGCCTCAGCCTCCCGAGTGCTGGGATTACAGGCATGAGCCACCACGCCCGGCTTGGCAAGAAATTCTTGGGTGAATTAAAGTAAATATAAAAAATTACCCTTCACTTGATTAAGAATACATCAACTAATCCCAGCCCTCAGAACAATGAGGCAGAAAGATCACTGTGAGTTCAATGCCAGTCTGCACTACAAAGCAACATCAAAAAAAAAGAGTATTAAGTGAGAGTAAGAGACTGGGCCAAAAGCGATAGGCTTGACACGATACAATTTTGTACATCCGTGAATTTCCAAATGTCTGCATAAAAATTGTGTAACTGCTTCTATCACATTCTATGTAGAGTTTTTAGAATATCAATGATTGTCGGAAAATATCAATTTCAAGCTAAGTCAAAGATGTTTGATATTCAGAAAACCAGTGATGATAACCTCAATTACCTATCTTACACAGTAGTAGTATCACGAATCTTTTCTGCTGGAGGGTTGAGAATGTAAGGTAACAAACCAAAAACTGGAGAAAAAGAAGGGCTATGAGGATAGCCAATATTTTGGCCCTAGCCTTTCAAGGTCAGTAAGGACTCAGGACATAAGAGAACCTGTGCTGTAATATAACTCAGAGGTGTCCTAAATTTTCTGGTCAAGGAGATTATGGGACCTCAGAGGAAAGGGATAAATGAAGTATAGTGTGTCTATGGACAGTCACCCAGAGAAAAACTTTCTCTCAGGCTTTCACAGAAAGCAAACTGGTCAAGCAATGGCCGTGACTCATTCCAAAGGCTGACACTGACAACAGTTCTACAAAGCACTGTACATGGTTCCAAAGTTAATCCTGAGGGGTTTTGACATTGGAAGGTACAAAAGATGAATGTTTTTTTATACAGGGCTTGCTTTAACTTGCCCGTGATCACCCAGCGAGAAAGCTTAATTATGAGGCATGAAATGCAGAGCTAGATTGGTGTGATGAGCCATAGGAGACTTGGATCAGTAGCCTCCAACGTTGCCAGTTTCACTGGTGGCCCACTGCAACTGTGGAACACTGGACTGTGTATGCATCTGCTTCCTTTTAGTTCAAAGAAATTTTTTTTTCTTTCCTTACCAGTATCAATTGGAAGATGTGTCATGCCCACACCCTGTGCTCTGTATAACTGTTGTGAGGACAATATGCAGTGTCTCAACTGTTAAAAAAATTAATGTTTACAGAAAGTGTTAATATTTAATTGTTGTGATCAATCTTATATACCTATATCTATTAATCTAAACTGATCGGATGATGAAAATATGTAATATAACCATTGTGAAATTTTTCTGGTTTTGATATTCTGTACTATATGTACTCTTACTTGTAACTGTTTTTCTATCTTTGTTTCTGCTATTTTTAGTCTTTAAAATAAAAATGAAAAGGGAAAATACATGAATGACTCTGTGACCTAGAAATTTCATCATTCCCCATTGGCTATCAAGACCACATACTTTACAATTGGCCTTCACTCACTGATAATGTTTCTGTGTAGTGCCTTTATTTGATACTGGTAAAATAAGTGAATAATGACTTTGAAAAAATAAACATATCAGAAACACCAAATGTTACACTAAATGATGATATAAACCTAGGCATGCTGCTTACTTCAAGAACAAGATGGAGAGGCTTGCAGGGAATGACTGGTCAAATGTAAAAATGGAAAGGGAAAGAGCCACAATACTTAAAAGAAAAAAATGAACGATACAGTTTTCCGGAAGTTATATACAGTATATGTTTATAAATAAAATTTAAAAATAAAAATCACCTGAAAACTACTGCAATTAATATGACAGAGCACAAAACTTGACATATATAAAATTAATATGCAATAGACCATTTTCTTTTACATAAAAATTTCCTATCAGAAACTATTAGAAGAAATAATAATTATGTATTTAGAAAAGAAATAGATTTTCAGTCACATAGACTCCATTAAATATGTAAGATAACCCTAGCAAGTAATATGAATTATATATCTTAAGAAATTTATTAAATTTGACTAACATATGTAAAATAATCTAGCAGAGCAAAGTTTATATGCCATATTCCTGAAGAAAAATCTCAATTTTAAGCTGGTAATGTTCCTCAAGTTAATTAGAAGATTTACTATAACTACAATACAAATCTCAACGTTTATTTTTGCTGTGTGTCAGTTTGGAACTTGATTAATAAATGTGACTTATGGATTGTACCTACATGTAGTCTCCAAACTTCACATGATCATAGGTGGGGAATTTCCAAGGTGACCATATTAGGATGTGTGAATGTCGACTTAGGACGTAACACTGGGCTTAAGGGCATGAATAATGGAAGCCTACCCCATGTGGTTGAAACCAGTAAATATGCTTGTAGCCTGTACTGGAATTAAAGGGGCAAAAAGAAGGCAAAGCTCCTATTGCCGATGGCTGCTTCTACTGTTTGCTACCTTCCTGTCTGCCTCAACATGCAATGATTTACCTCTGTGATGCCCATCTGGCCTGCCACCATGCTTTGGGACCAACTGACTATGAACTGAAATGGCTAGACACTGTGAGCTGAGAAAAGCCTTTCCTCTTTTAACTTTGACTATCATGTAGTTTTGTTTCAGGAATGAGAAACATAACAAGACAGCATGTCTTCACTTATTAGTATGCACATAAACTAATGAAAACAGACACTACGCTTGATCATCGCCAAAAGATCAAGAAGGGTTTAACATGCAAATTATTTAAAAGCTAAGATCTTAATAGAAATTGGTAATACAAATAAATATTATAACTGCTATAATAAAATAACTATCAACTGAAAAAAAGAAGGTTGGAAATCATTAGCAGTTACTAGAATGAAAAAGAAGGAAAATGGTGGCTCAGATTACCCTGAGCCACAAGGCATAGAGCTGCCATGTTTCCACGAGTTGAAAAGCATTCTGGAAACAGTATGACCTCAGCCCTGTGCTAAGGAACATAGTCCAGAGCCAACACACCAGCCCTTAGGACACTGTTACTACAATCTTGCAGGCCTCCACTGGGTAGAGTTGGTAACTTTCAGAAGGACACCTTGGCAGTGGCCCCCAGCAGACTGATTTCTTTGAATAAATGAATGACATGAATACATAGGAAAAAAAAGAACTTTTACTTTACACAATTCTGTATTGTTTTAAATTCTTTTGCAGAGGCCAGCAAAGATAGCTCAGCAGACAAAAGCAACTGCTTAGAAAAAGTTTAGCATTGAGGTGGTCCCCAGCACGCTATGCTGGCCCTGCCTCTGGGTACTCTGAGAGGGTGATTGAGACTATGAGCGGTGTGGTGGTGCAAGCCTATAATCTCAGTGCTTGGGAGGCTGATAAATAAATAAATGAATAAATAAATAAATAAATACTTTCTTTTGCATGCTAGAGACTGAGCACATTACCTTGTGTATGCACTTAGCCACACGTAGAATCACAAGAAAATACTGTGAGTTAATACAGTTTTAGGTGATCCACAGAGCTAGGCCAATGAGAACACCTATTCTCAGTTAATTAGTGTGGTAAGTGGGCACTATTCCTTGGGTGTGGGCTTAGGTTTGGCTGAGGAAGCACCAAGGTGGATGGGGACAGAAAGGTCTTGCAAAAAGGTGGCTCTCTTCCTTAGTCACCTATAGTTAGAGGCTAGAAGTCAGAGACCCAGCAGGCTACCTCTTTCAGGCCGCTTGATAGTAGCACAGAGTGCTAAGAGTAATTTTCTCTTTCTCTTTTTATTCTGCATTTTAATGAAGGGTCTATAGAGTGTTTAGGCTCTCACTACTAGATTGGACTCATAGTGATCAGCCTGTATACAGTCTCTAAAGAACTAGGATTACAGGTGCATGCCACCACATGCCCCAGAGTAATTTTCATTAGGGCATTAAGAATGAGGACAGACAATGGCTAAGCCTAGAAACTTCCCCAAGCATCGTTTCTTCAGACTTCATGAAAATCCTCAGTGGCAATGGCTGGTGGAAATGGCAGTCTGTTCTAGATATTTCTCAGTTCTCCTTCTGGAAATCTGAGAAAGAACAGGAGCTAAGAGTATTCAAGATGTCATCTTGGCTACCTGTCCATGTGTATATTTAGAAGCAACAGATTCAGGTGTCTGAATGCAGAGGATAAAAGACTGTGGAACATGGACAGCACAGGAAGGCAGCACATTCCACATCTCTAAATAGGGCAAAGAGAATTTGATCACCCTGCACCCGCAAGGCCCTTAGTTGTCTCAACCTTGCAGCTCTTTTTATTCTGCACTGACCAGGAACAGGTGTTCTAAACAATCATGGTTATAGCAATCAGAATACAGGAGGTTCACTGCATATGTCAGCATTACTTCAGAAATGCTAAATGAATACACTTCTTTAGAAGAACAAAACAAGATCATTTACCTGTTCAACTGAAAATCTGTCCCAGAAAGAGAAATAGTGGCATTATTATCTGTCCAAAATAAATATCTCCCCATGAGTCAATATACAACTCATATGAAAATATGCATATTTTGTGACAAGGAAATATTTTTAGATGTTTAAGTACTTTAACAAGTTCTAGTAACTATTTTCAATGTGCCGAATAGAATTCAGTTTTGATTTGGTAAGCATAAACCACAATTAGTAATTCCTTACAATGAAAATAGCAAAAAAATTTACAAAGAACATCCATTCTCTTTTGCTGCAGTTTTCTACACAGAAATCAAGTACTGTGATAACTTTTTTTTACAAAATCAGGAGTATTCCAGGGCAGACCTCACCTCTCTTCCCTGTCTCCTTTCTGAAACCCCTATTCTTTATATATTGGAGCAGGGATTCAATTTTAAAGGTAATAGTGTTAGCTAGGTAGGGGCTGCAAGGCTGGAGGTGGATCCAGGGAAAAGTGTCCAGTGGCTCAGGAAGAGGTGAGACTATTCCTCAATTTAAAAATAAGTAAATAGATTTTCAGCTCTCCTTGGAGATACACGGCCTCCTCAGTAACCAGCATTAGGCAAATTCTTACAAGGAAAAAAGACTACTTTTGACCTGTTAAACTACAAAAGCAGAATAAGTGACAGGACCTGATGTGGTGGGAGTGAGGATAAAGGAAGGGGCTCTAGGTGGGAGTGGAAACGGTGAATACACGCTTACTGGCAAGGCGGCTGTCACGTGACCAGGAGCTGACGTGGGCCAAAGTACTTAAAGCCCTGAACGCTGTCCCCCTTCCTCCTCTGGGTAACAACTCTTTTGTGCGGCGTACAGCCCCGCATTTAACCCAGACAAGGAGGAGGAGAAGGACAAAATTTCCTGGCAGGTTTGTGTGAGGGTGGCCCTGGCCGGGGATTCCATACGCAAGAGTAGCATGGGGATGTTGGAGGTGCTTCTGCCTCTCCAGACCCTTAGGCACTCAGACGCAGTTCACATTGGTGGGCAGAGGGAGGAGGGGGAGGGGGAGTGAAAAGACTAATAGAAGTGGAGGAATCTGCTCGCTGTCCTCCAAGCCGGTGTGTTGCGGGCGTGGGGGGGGGACGGCGAGGTTGTTTCTGATACTCAGGGCCATACTCCCCTCGTCCTGCTTTGAGAGAAGGGAAGAGAAATAAACGTGGCAGTGCATATAAGGCCACGGGGAGGTTGAGAACCGGGATGGAGGGACACGAAATTTCGCTACAATCCGGACCTTTGCTCACACACTTGCTTTGCACATACTTCACTACCATCGCCCTTGCACTCCTGCACACATGCCCTCTCATCACTGGAGGGGCTGGGAAATGGGTGTGCCAGCCCTTATGGGAGAGAGAGCGCATTTGGCGCTACCCGGGCTTCACAACAGAGGGAACGCTAACAGAATCTAGTAATAAACCACCATGTTAATTTCCAGCCTAGGTTCCAGACACCTTCGATGTGCTCCAGCCCTTCATACTTGTCTTTCCTGTCCTGAAAAAGGTATTCGGGTATGGAAGAGGCACAAATGGCGGTTATCAGAGGATCTGAGTGGGGAGTGGGAGGCGGAGCCCAGAGTAAAGAAACTGTAAAAACACTACCCTAAAACCGAGAAAGCAAGGTATTGAGTCCCATGATATGCAGGCCAGTGCCAGGTATGGTGGCTGGAGAGTGGAAAACGGTTGACTAGGTAAAGAGACCCTAAATTACAGGTCAAGAATATCTCCTGCTGCGCGTCCTATCCTGCTTTCTGGGGGTTCTAGCCTCGCCCTCTGCCCTTCCTTCTGTGCAGGTGAAGGGGTGGGGCAGTTTATCTGGGAGAAATGGCAGTGGGGGTGGGGAAAGTGATGAGAGGCACTGGGGGGTCTGTACTAGAGGGGGGACTCCAGTGCCATGGGAGGAGTGAGAACGGAATACAGTGAAAGGTAGGTCTCCTTTGACACAGTTGTGTGGATACTAAAAGGCAAGTGCTGAGATGATTGTCCTAAATGTTGGCTGATCTACTAAGCTCTCACTCTCCAAGGTGTGCAGTCTATTCTTCTGTCCTTCAGTCTGTCCTTAGCATGAAGCCATAACTGTACTGAAGGGAGGAGAAGCAGCCCTGAACCAATCCTTGGAGGTCAGTGTTGAAGTTGGAAACTTGTCCTCAGACTCTTGGTGTGGTTGCTGCAGAAATAAAAGCAGAGTCCAGGACCAGAGGCGGTCCTCCCACATCTTCCCTCTCTTGCTATGGCCTGTCATTTATCGTGCAGGGAAAAGGATGTAGCATATAGCTTCGTAATAGAAGCTATATATACTCTAGTTAATAGAGTGAAGAGTTAAGAACAGGAAGAAAAGAAAAACCCTGAGAGGGAGAGCAACTTTTTAACCCCAACAGTAAAAATCAGAAAACAGCAGAATTCATTTGCTGACAGCTCAAAAACATCCTTTTTGTGATTTGTCCACAGGTCTGTGCAACTGACTAGTAGAAAAGAACAAACTGGTTGGGACTCAGAAGTTCATTTGTACACGAGCACCATCTAGGGACCTTTGGGTAGGTAAATATGGTGGAAGGATGAGAACTGAATAAGAGATTTCCCATCAGCACCAGCTTTCCATGCTGCCTCTTTAGGACATGAAATTATACCACTTGAGAGTGTAAGCTGGAGGTACAGATATAACCCAGTCTATGAAGGCTTTCAGTCTCTAAATGAGCAAATTGAGTTCTATACCTACTTCTGAATGCTAGCCCTCTTACTAGACACTGGGTGCCTAAACTTTCCTCTAAGTAAGCCTGGTTAGTCAGAAACCAAGCCAGAACCCTAAGCCTCTTTTCTAACATTTATTCCTAGGTCCCACTCTGTTTCCAATTTGGAAGAATCTGCAAGCCTAAAACCTCACCTTGACGTACATTCATCCAGCTCTGCAATCCAGGTCTGCACCTTGGATCAAAGTATCACCCAGCTGTACAATGAGCCGTGTTCGGGATGCTGGCTGTGTAGCAGTGGGGATAGTGATCGGAGCTGGTGCCTGGTACTGTGTCTACAAATACACCAGGGGAAGAGACCAGAAGAAGAGGAGACTGGCCAAGCCTAAGAACCCGTCTGGGACTGGGACTGAAACCAAGCCTAGGGTGGGGCTCAGGGCTGGGTTCACAATTGACCTTGGACAGGGATTTAGTCCATCAACGACCATCTGTGCTGGGACAGACGACAAAGCCCAGGGTGAAGCCTCTGCTTGTGGTATAGCTGGTGGTGAGACTGTCACCCCAGCTTCATCTAGTACTGAAGCTCAGAGTGAGGTAGGAAGTCTGGCTCAGAAGGTAGAAGGAATAGGGATTGGTCTTAAGACTGAAGCAGTAGTAGGTGCTACAGTGACCTCTGCAATGGCACAATCTCTAAGTGTGACAGAATCTCCCAAAGCTATAGAGCATTGCTCGATGGCAGGGATTCCCAAAGTGGCAGAAGCTCCCAGCATAGCAGAGCCTCCCAAGGCAATGATGTCACCAGGGGTAGCAATGTCTGCTAGGGCAGCAGTGCCTCTCAGAGCAGTAGTGTGGCCTCGGGGGACAACAGTGTCTACTAAGGCAACAGCAGTCAGAGAGACAGTAGAGGCTCTTAGAGAAGCAGCACCCACTGCGGTGGCAGAGGGTTCTGGAATGTCAATACTTGGAGAGGCAGCAGAGGCTTCGCTGTTCCCAGTACCTGCTGGGGCAGTAATAGCTGTCAAGGCTGCAGAGGTTCCTGGAACTTCAGGGTCTACTAGAACAGCAGGAGCTTCCAAGAAGGCAACCCCTGGAGCTCACACTGGGGCTATACCTAAGGTGGGGCCAGCCACTGGAGCTGTACCTAAAGGGGGGGCCAAGGGTGGAGCCAAGTCCCGGACTGGAGGCCAGGGGAGGAGCAAGAAAAGTAGTGCTGAAGTAGATGAATTGGGGATGGGCTTCCGTCCTGGCGATGGAGCTGCAGCAGCTGCAGCAGCCTCTGCTAATGGGGGACATGCTTTTTTAGCAGAAGTCCCTGATTCTGAGGAAGGAGAGTCCGGATGGACTGACACAGAGTCAGATTCAGACTCTGAACCCGAGACACAGCGCAGAAGGAAAGGGAAAAAAATAGTTCCCCTGCAAAAGCGTCCCTTCCCTTATGAAATTGATGAAATTCTGGGTGTGCGCGATCTCAGGAAAGTCCTTGCTTTGCTTCAAAAATCGGACGATCCTTTCATCCAACAGGTAGCTTTGCTCACTCTGAGCAACAATGCCAATTATTCATGCAATCAAGAGATGATTCGTAAATTGGGAGGCCTCCCGATTATTGCAAACATGATCAACAAAACCGATCCTCACATTAAGGAAAAAGCCTTGATGGCCATGAATAATCTCAGTGAAAATTATGAAAACCAGGGCCGGCTTCAGGTATACATGAATAAAGTAATGGATGATATCATGGCCTCTAACCTGAACTCTGCAGTACAGGTAGTTGGACTACAATTTTTAACAAACATGACAATTACTAATGACTATCAACACCTGCTTGTCAATTCCATTGCAAACTTTTTCCGTTTGTTATCTCAGGGAGGTGGAAAAATCAAGGTTGAGATTTTGAAAATACTTTCAAACTTTGCTGAAAATCCAGCTATGCTAAAGAAACTTCTCAGTACCCAAGTGCCATCATCATTTAGTTCCTTGTATAACTCTTATGTAGAATCAGAGATTCTTATTAATGCCCTTACACTGTTTGAGATTATCTATGACAATCTCAGAGCAGAAGTATTCAACTACAGAGAATTCAACAAAGGTTCCCTTTTTTACTTATGCACTACATCCGGAGTGTGTGTTAAGAAAATTCGAGCCTTGGCGAATCATCATGATCTCTTGGTGAAAGTGAAAGTTATAAAATTAGTGAACAAATTCTGATTGCTATATGCTTTCTAAAGGTTAAATTTCTTAGTTTCATGGCCTCGACTTACTGCAAATTTAATGTTACTGCATTTTCATTTGCTTATTTGGTAAAGGGATCCTTTCAGCTGCCACTTTTGAAAAATGTATCTGCCAAAGTGATGTTATCTGTGACAGTCATGAACTTTAAGCTAAATCATCTTATGAATACCAAATAGTCCTCTTGTAATGAAAACATATTGTGATTATAATCATGCTGCTTGGGCGGAATATTTTTACTGGTTCTTCTGTTAATTGACAGCATACCTGTCCATTATAAATGACCTACTCTGCTATTACTTGTTTTGACTTGAATTTATCCACCAAAGCCTTCATTCATGTATCATCAATAAAGTTGAATGTTTCAAATTTTAAAAATTTGTTCTTTTTCTTGAGCTAAAAATTTAACTGTAGAGATAAGGAACATAAATACAAAAAAATGCTACTGGTACTCACTCTTTGTGAAATAGTTGCCATGTGGCTAGACAAAGCAGAACTTGCTAACATAACTTACTTCAGTGAAGAAGGGAATATTTAAGATGGGACTGAAAGGCCGTTCAGGAGGGGAAGCAACTGAAAGAAAAGTATAAAAAGTGGAATACAGGAGCTCATGTTAGAATATCAGTTTAACTACGGTGAAACCTGTGGAAAGAGATATGAGGACAGATAAGTGGAATAACTTAAGATGAAGAATTCTCAGGAATATTTTTAATTCTAGGCTGACATTTAAAAGTTATTGTGACATTATGGGTCACTGATATTTTTGAGATGGATAGGGATGGCATTATTGCTAAAGAATGAAAGCGGTGGTAGGTAAATGAACTGTTTGGGTATATTGGTTATTAAGAGACTTAGAAAAGCAAAAACAAAAAAATTGTATAAAAAATACCACATTAAAAAAAAGAAAAGCAAAAACAGACCAAGATTTTCCACTGTACACCTGGTTAGGTGTCCAGAAAGAGAAGGTGATATCATCTGGTGCTGATCCTGAAAGGCATGAGCTCTCTTGGGCAACTGTGAGGACTGCGTAATCATGAAGGAGTTCCCATTTGGACTGTGAAAGAAAAATCAGTGTGACCAAAAAAAAAAAAACGATTTTTGGCTTAGATGGTGGTTGGATTCCTAGGGCTAAATGTCTAGATCAGACCTCCCATGGAAGAGAAGTAATGGTGAGGGTTTTATTGGACTGCTCGCCCTTACTTCTAATTTCACCTAAATGCAGGTATACTATGCCTTCCTTCTTCACCATTCTGGTACACTGAGGCAGTGAAAAGAATGAGAAGGCTCCCAGAAATTTTACCAAGCCCAGTCTGCTTTTCTGGAAACCTTTACAAGATCATTTTGTGTAAGTTTATGGTAGCTATGATAGGAAAGAAATAGGTATTCCTCAGATGGGGAATATAGAAAAGGAATAGATTGACATTACACATTTCTAACTTATCTGGAAAACAATCGGATAATATTCTTTTCTAAAACTTAGATTTTATAATCTCAGCACTTGGAAGGCTGAGGCAGGAGGATTGGTGTGAGTTCGACACCAGCTTGGGCTACAAAAGTGAGCTCAACGCCAGCCTGAACTTCATAGTAAGACCCTGTCTCAAAAAGACAAAAATAAATAGATATAAATATAATAAAGCTTAGATTTAAGTGTTCTAACAAAAAAAAAGGATAACTATGTGAAGTACTCCATATTTTAGTAGTTCACTTTAACCATTAAAGATATTTGTACATGTTAAAATATGTGCCCCCAACTTATATGCATTATTTATTTTTGAATTAAAATGTGGTTGAAAACTTTTAGGTACTCATGTAGTAACAAGAAAATTTATCATATACAAGACCTTATTCAGTTAAACATATTCACAAAATATGAAACTGGTTGGGAAATGTTTCAGAAGGTTATTATGCACATCTCTATGTATTAAATAAAATTGGGGTCATATTGTGTATTAATGGTTCTCAAATGTAGCCCATGTAGGGGCTGGGGAGATAGCTCAGTAGAATAAGTGCTTGCCTGCCTGGCAAGCACAAGGGCCTGAGTTTAATCCTCAGTTACACACACACACACACACACACACACACACACGCACGCACGCACGCACGCACGCATCAAATGTAGCCCATGTACCACCACAGGTCCCTAAAGTTTAATGTCAAAAGTAATTTAGAACAACATTAATATGTCATTTATGTCATTTGCTGTTTTTACAAAGTTGATATTTACACTGATGTTACAAAATCAATGGTGAATAAAACTGGTGATGTCTTAGCATAGATCAAGGTAATACAAACTATATTAGCAATGATTATATTCTTTATTTTATCTCTTTTTTTGGTACAGGGTCTTACTATGCAGCTTCGACTTGTAGTGATTCTCGTGTCTCAGCCTCTCTAACACTAGCATTACAGGCATGTTCCACCATGCCTGGTCTTGGTGGCCAGCTCAGTGTGCCCAGGGCAGGGCCAGCGTGGCATGTGGTACAAGGCTCAAACTTGGGTCCTTATGCTAGTCTAGGAAGGCCCTTAGACAGCTGAGCTATCCTTGGCTGCAGTGATTGTATTCTTCATAGTTATACACTCACTTTTTAAAAATCCAGTTTCATTTGTAAATGTTTAATAAAGCCTTTATTCAAAATATAATTTCAAATTTTATTATATCTTGATGCTTAAGTTGACATCTTTTTAATATTCTGTGTGATGAAATATCACATGAAACTATGCACAAAGAACTTGCATATCTTAGGACAATAATTGTTTTAAAGAAAAATATTTGCACATCTATTTCAGTTGTGCACTAAATTACCTATTCTTTTATTGAAACACCACTTTTACTAAAAGAATGACTGGCAAATGCATGATAATTGTTCAGACGTGGATAATCAGCAGACATTTTCTTGAAAATAAGTGGGGCCTCCAGGAAATAACTGATAGTATTCATCACCAAAAGCAGTATTTCAGCTTTTAGATAAACCGAAATTTTGGAAAGATTTCATCCATAGCTAAAAAGTTGAGAGCTTGCAGCACTTGTATATTTTTCTGAAGAAGTAATGATAATAATAGGATGGCCTTTTTCTTCTTTTCCTTCTAGGAGAGAATTCATAGAGAACCTCATGTCCTAAAGCTGAAATATTCTGCTTTAGTGTGACCATTCTGACCCAAATGACAATGAGTTTACAGCCATTTAACAAGGAATACTATTTCCATGGTGGCAAAATGATCTGAGATGAGACAGTCACAAGATTTTTAAAATATTTAGTAAGGAGGCCCTAAAAAGATGTCAGTGTGAAACATTAACATCATCTTCTGGCTGAAATAATGGTAGTGTTTGAGGCCATATATTGAAGATGAATGTAACAGTATCTGTTAGTTTGATCCCAGTTATTAAGGTAATCCAAACATCTTCCTTTGCTCTAAGTAGCAGTGTAAACTGCCATCCCTTTCAGGTGAAGCATATTCCTAGAGAGAGATGTATAGTGTGTGTGGCCTTAGGAATGAGCAAAGAACCACACAACCGACAAATATTTCATTCCTTAAAGGATGGGTTTGTGTGCCTCAAATCACACCATATGGAAAAAAAAATCAGAAAGTCCAGGTACAGCTGAGACTTAAAATACTATTTTGGTGGAAGTTACAAATTAGTAAAATAATAACAATAAGAACAAGGAAGTGAACTCCCACTATATATTATTTTTATTATTCCTGAAACGTGACTTTTAAAATATTCTTTAGACATTCCGTACAATAGTGTTTACTTTTTACATTGTATATCTAGGTCTTGGGTACAATGGATCAGTTCTCATAAGTATGCTTACACTGGGTTGTCCTGCTTTCCTCGCTTTAATTTATGATGTTGTGCAAACCACAATATCAGGAAGAAGATAAGTTTTTTAAATAACATAGTGAAATTCTGTATCATCTGTAATTTTTCTGTTTTAGTACTATTTTGTACTCTCTTTAAAAACAAAACTTAAAATTAAGTAAAACAACATGACTTGATAAATTCAAAAGCTAAAAACAGAAAGATAACGTGATGTAAATTTGTGGTGTTGTTGAAGGTTGTTTATTTCTTTCCTTGCCCAGCCTAGGTTATTCAACTTCTGCCTTACTTGGAAGGTGCATCATAAATTCCTTCCTTCAATTAGATTTTTATTTTTAATCAAAAGGTTCTATATAATGAACAATAATGGAATTGGTAACAAACGGATTTTCAAATAATCATGGGTCTAGAAATGCAATTAAAAGTTAGAGCATTTGTCTTGCATATGTAAGGCTTGGGTTTAATATCCAGCACTGAAAAAAATGACAGGATATTTGGGTTGAAGAGGTCAAAGTCCAAATGAGATTTCCTTCTGTACTTTGTGGTTGAAAATTAATAGCCTACCATTCACTGAAAGTGCTTTTCCTCTGACAATAGATTCTCAGTGACAAGGTGATTGGTACTATAGAATGATTTTACAAGGAAAAGGAATTCAATGGAATGGGATGTTTGTTTCTAAGGGCTTCCTGTAAAAACAGGAAAAATATGTAACTCAATGTAAAAGTTAAAAAACAGCCCTTCAGAAATCCTCCTAAAAGAATCCCTTTCCACTTAAAGTTGTTAGACAGACCTCTTGAAATATGACTTTAGAAATGAGCTTTGTCTAATATGATGTTGATCAGTCGGATGCAACACTTACTGATTTCCTTACAGAAACTATGAATACTGATATCAAACAGATCATCTGGGAAATCCTTCTTTGAGCTTCTAAAACTAGTTCCCACTGTGCTCTGGTAGCATGAGATATAGCAATTTATCTCACATGAGACACATATTTTGAAGTATTAAAAGTGCCCGTTCTGGGTATGACATTGCAACAGCAAAACAAAACAAAACAAAACAAAACAAAACAAAACAAAACAAAACAAAACAAGAGGAGCATTACAGACTTCTTGCAATTACCTGTAATTTTGAACAGAGCTGCAGAACAACTGCATAGCATTTATACACCAGGGATTTTGGTGTTGCCCTCTGACAGCAACTAGATAAGAGATGGCTGTGGGAGAGCGTCACAGAGAAGACACAAGCTTGATGCAGACAAACTGAGAAATTTAAGCTCCAGCTAGGAGAAATGCAAGAATCCTGCACTCCATGCTGAGGAGTCAGGCCAGGGATGTGGCTTCCAGAGATAGTCAGGTCTGAATGTGCTAGAATTAAATACATCAGATGACTTGACCCTTTCTACTCTCACTGTGCCTCACTGTGCAGAACTCAGTGGCTGGTCTGTTTTCCCTATCTACCAAAATGAGCAAGATTACAGCTTGACTGGGCAGGGTGTCACACTTTGGGATGTACAGGCAGTGGTGTCTCCGGATCATGGGACTACTTTTCACTACCACAGCTCATAGAGCTAGGCAGAGAAAACCATGAATAAGGTACTTAGAGGGACAGGGAAAGTAGTAGCTGTCAGTGACTACAGCCATAAGATAGACACCATCTATGAGCAGAAAACAGGTATCAGTATACAGTATTAGCATATAAAAACGTGTATATGGAAACAAAATATGTCTTAGCAGTGAGTTACTGTGTTTTGCCCCATATGTGGTGGATTTTACAAATACAGACCATAGAAAGAAACCACTTGTTCAAAACCAGAAAATTTTTGGACTCATTTTTTCCTCATTTCTTCCTTGGGATTTTGGGGGGGTGTTGTGTGGTTGTTTGGCTCATTGTCTTTTCCTTGATTTTTTTTATTCTTTTTTCTTTCTTTTGCTCATTTCTTTTCTCTTCTGATTTTTATTTTTTGTTATTCATATTTAATTCTATTTATTTTATTTACTACACAATATTATCTTTATCTCAACTTTTACTCATCTTTCAAGTATCTATTTGTGCCTCCCTCGTTTTTGTTCCCCCACTTCCTCTGTCTTTACTTGTATAAATATTGTTTATTAGTGTTTACATATTTAGTTAACTCTGAACTATTACTGTTGAACTTTTCTGATGTTAGTGGAGGTATAGCTGTTGCATTTACTGCATATCAATATTTATTTTGTCTTTGGTATTATACTATAAATATGCATCTGTTTTCTATGATTAAGGGTAGTATATTATAGTATGTCAACATTAACTCAATTATTGTTACTGATTTTACCAGAGTGGTATAATTGTTGCTATTTATTGGTATTTTTATATACCAATATCAACATTGTGTGCATCTTTAAAAATACTATGGTTCATTCCTACAAAACTGCATTTGAGTCTACATAACCCGAAAGCATGCACCGTATCCTGAAAAAATAATGAAGCTTCGGGGCTTGCGGGTAGCTCACAGGTTTAAGTGCCTGCATGAGGAATCCAAGGCAGGCACAGGGGACAGGGGTTTGATCCCCAGACCCATCCTTAAGGCAGCCTGAGTCAGCCAAAAAAACTTGCTTAAAAAATAATGAAGCCAGGGATATAGCTCAGTGGCACAAGCTCCTGCCTGGCAAGCACAAGGTCCTGAGTTTGATTCCCAAAGCAAAACAAAAGAAAACAAAATAAATTAACAAAAATGATTGGATCTTGGAACAGAGGAAAGGTCCTACAAATAATTATGCCTGAAGTTCATCAAAAAAGCAGGTTCTTAAGACTATTATCTAATTCATTTTGTGTATATAAATGTGTGGTTTTGCTCCTGCCAGCAGTAAGGACTCAGAACATAAGAGAACCTGTGCTGTAACATCCTATAACTCAGTGGTTTCCTGAATTTTCTGTTCAAGGAGGTTAAAGGACCACGGAGGAAAGGGATTGAAGATATATGGTGTACCTAAAGACAGTCATCTAGAAAGAAAACATTCTCTCAGTCCTTCACAAAGAGCAAATTGGTCAAGCAATGGCCGTGACTTATCCAGATGGCAGACACTGACAACAGTTCTACAAAGCACTGTACATGGTTTCAAAGTAAATCATGAGGGAATTTGACTGACCTTTGGAGATACAAAAGTTACATGTTCTGTTATAGAGGTCTTGCTCCAACTTGCCCTTCACCACCCAGCAGAAAATTACATGAGTAAGACACCACTGTGTTCTGTTTTGCACAATGACCAATACTCATGCCATGGGATGTGCTTCTTCCCTTATTTTTGCCTGTCCCAGACTTGTTATTAAGAGACTGTTTCTTTTCCTGTATTTAGTAAAACTTTTCAAGCCTTTGTGATTGTCTTGAGCAATTCTTTGCTGAGAAAACTAGTATGGTTTGGGCTCAATATGAAATAAAAAATGTCAAGAGATGGGCATAGTATGGCAGTTTAAATTACGAGATTATTTTTGAATTAAATTATTTCTACTTAAAGGATAGATTGTGGAATAAAATTCCTTATGTTCAGACTTTTGTAAAACTACCTCAAGAAAAGATCAGGAACTGTGGTATTCAGAGTGGCCCCTGAGGCAGAGAGAGATGTCTTTGATGATCCTATCCTTGGATCCTCACTTGTCTCTCAAGGGTATATGGGTCTCTTCCATCTAATTAATTTAGAAACTTCACATAGAATTCCAGATAGGTATGATGCAATTGCTGAACATGACCTTTCCCATTCTTAACAATCAGATCTTGATGAGCATCAAAAGAAAAATGATAAAATTATAGATGTCACATTGGTGTGTTTAAAACTGATTCAAGTCATCTAAAGGACAACTGATATTCCTCTTATAAGTGCAAGAAGTTTGGACACAGGGCACATGACTATGCCTAATCACTGACCGGTCTCTGCTCTGACTGAGATAGTCAGTGTGCCTGTCTTGTGGTGCTGGAGAATTAGTGGTCCCAGGTTCTAGCAAGAGTCTAGGCCAGCTGAAATTTATATTTCCTGCTCTGACAATTGAAGAGTCTGGAGGAAACAATGCCTGTCCATAAATATCATTTCCTGTGCAGAACCCTAAGTAATGCTAGATGTTATGCATGAGCCAATTCAATAAATTCTGCTTTGACTTCCTTCCCTGGAATATTCTCCTTTATGTTCACAGTCATAGTTGGATCTGAGGTGAAACTAGTCAGAGATTCTCTACTGCTGCCCTGACATGTCACTTTGGAGGCCAAATATTTAACCACAAGCTTCTAGTTGCCTCACGTGTCCTACTTCTTTACTAGGAAGATATTTTTTATTAAAAAAATAGGAACAATTTTAAAAAGCCTTAGAAATATCAAAATCGATTTTATCTGTTGGAACACCAGGTCTCCCAGACCAAATTAACTAGCAGATATATCCTGATACAATATCTGACTTAAGAATACATGTCTTCCTCTACATATCAGAAAAGAAGGGAGTTACTTTGGGTATCCTAACACAAAGGCTAGGAAAATAACTCTACACAATAGCATACTTTTTGAAATATTTAGATGAAGTGGCTGCTGCATGGCCATATTGCCTGAGTCCAATAGAAATTGCACCTATGCCAAAAAAAGGAACCAGAAATAATAACTTTTGGACAGAGATTACAAGTCCTAAATCTCAGTCAAATCATGGCTAGCCGAGTGTGGTGGTTCATGCCTGTAATCCCAGGACTTGGGAGGCTGAGGCAGGAGGATTGGTGCAAGTTCAAGGCCAGCCTGGGCTACAAAAGTGAGCTCAAGGTCAGCCTCAACTGCATAGCAAGACCCTGTCTCAAAAAGTCAAATCATGGCTATTCTAGAGACACAGGTTTGATTTTGGTTAACAGGTGTACAGCTTGCCATGTACCAGGGCATGCCCTTACACACCTCTTAGATTATTATAAAATCTTTCTCTACTCTTAATATTGCTTCTTGTGTGCCTATAGACCCAGAAGTTAGTCACTCTTGTGGAGAAGTATACTCTCAGATCTACGTAAGAAAGATACATCAGTGACCTTCCCCTTTAAGGCTTAGAAGAGGTAGGATTCATTGATGGAAATAATTTTGACCAGTAAGAAGATCAAAAAGAAGCTATGCAGTTGTTCACAAGATTGTCAAAGGAAAATCTTTCTTCCAGAGACCTCTGCTCTAAAGACAGAACTAATACGTCTAACTGGGCATTGGTATTAGGAAAAGAGTGGCTCACCGGATCCCTTTCCAGTAAGATCCCAGGCCCGGTGTGTGTGTGTGTGTGTGTGTGTGTGTGTGTGTGTGTGTGTGTCCATGTGCACACTTGCAGGAATCTCCTTCATCAGACAGGCTTGGTGTGGAACCCTTTGGGAGAACTCCCTCCAGAGAGGCTACGGACCAGATCCACTGAGTTAATCCAGGAGCTGAACATCTTGTGAGACGGGTACAATGGGTTCATTTCCATAGGCTGCAGTAGGAAGAAGCTAAGCACAGCAGTCAGACGCAAGCCAGGCCCACCTGAACAAGTTCAAACTTGGTAGATCCAGACCAGGTAAATGAAACACTTTGCTAGACCCAGATCTCTTGATTGAGAGAGGGGGCAACAAGTGACTGGGGTGAACTAGACTGCCTGGAAGACTCCAGGTACGTCAATGGGAGATGATCAGACAGAATTTTGGGGGACTAATTTAAATACAAATTCTCCTGCTTAGCTACACAGACATAATGTCTCTTATAGTCTAAAATACAAACCCATTAGTTACGAAAGTTTGTCAGCCGCTAAATATCACTACCCATTATTCGTGTTCCTAATTGTGGTTCTGTAAATACAAAATTGTAATTGCCTTAATCACATAACTTCTCCTGGGCAAGAATTTCACTAAGTGCTAAGGTAATAGCTGTACTAAAGCTCTAAACCAAAGGTCAGAGGACAGTAATGACAAAGAGAAGGAGCAAAATGCACTCTCAAGCCCTGAGCCCTCCCAGAATAAATGCAGGAGACACTAGCATCGAAGAAATTGGGAATCACACAGCTGAAATTTCTGAATTAATAGCGTCTGAGGCAAAGAAACAACTGCAGAAAGGTATAAAGGAAATCATCTCAGAAATAATCTCTGAAGTAAAAAAAGGAAATAATAACTATAATGAAAGAATTACTAGGAAAAGACAAGCTAAATATGTTGACTGCACATATGCTTTTCTGATGCTGTATGCTCATTCAGCGATCTGGAAATATAACATATTTCTAACTAATGAACAATCACTTATCATGGGAATGTTCACTAGAATTTTCACAGAATTAAGAAGAAAGCTATTCCTGAGAATCTCTGGAAGACCTAAGACTCCATCTCAGAACTGAGGGCTATAGTATTGCTCTGGGTGCAGATCAGTAGACTCACTAATGACCATAATTAACCACAGCTTACATGGACAACTGAATTTCCCATTGTTAATTATATACATTGTGTGGATAATCTTGCTAAGTCTTTGGCTCTTAGGCTGTTCTCTTGTCCATATTTTGTCCTCTACAAAAAGCATGGAAATCTGACCCACTTCTTATGTTTGGCTCTCTTCCTTTAACATAGAATCAAAGTTACTTTGTTTTTACTCTCTTTCTCCAATTACACATACAGCACAATAGTCAATAACTCATTTGTCATTATCTCTATTTTTTTCTTAATGTATCTATTTATTACAGGGTTTCACTATGCAGCTTGGACTCATGGTGATGCTCCTGCGTTCAGCCTCCCCAGAAAAAGCAATGTCATGAGTTTGATTCTTGGTACCAAAAAAAAAAAAAGAGTTAACCAAGGAAGTGAAAGAAATGAAAACTATAGTACTCTCAAACAGGATATTGGATGGGGCCCGGTGGGATGGCTCAGTGGTCTAAAGTGCCTGCTTGGGAAAGCTTGGGCAGCTTCAGCGACCGCAGTTCAAATCCTGGCACCACATGCTGCGCCAGCCCTGCGCTCAAGGTGGGCTGAGCCGGCCATAAAAATGAGTGAATAAACAAACAAAGGTTCTGAAACAAGAAAACAAAACAAAACAAAACAAACAAACAAACAAAAAAAAAACAAAGAAAAAAGGATATGGGGGCCCCGCGGGATGGCTCAGTGGTCTAAAGCGCCTGCTTGGGGAAGCTTGGGCAGCATCAGGGACTGCGGTTTGCGCCAGCCCTGCCCTCGAGTAGGGCTGAGCTGGCCATAAAAATGAGTGAATAAACAAACAAAGGTTCTGAAACAAGAAAAAAAATAATAAATAAAATTTTTAAAAAATTCTAAAAAAAAAAAAAAAAGGATATTATAAAAGGCTTCATAAAATGCAAAGCTGCCCCTGTAGGCCAGACAGAGCCATGTTTTGGCCTGCAACCAACTCTGAACCAATAGATTCAATTCCATATCCTGGCCCTAGTTATACACCAAATCCTCAGTTCTGTGTTTTGTTTTCCTCAACCCAAGGCAAAAGAAGTGCCAACCAGCTGACCAACGTGCTGTAAAACATCCCCGTGCCTGAGAAAGGAAAGTAAGCCTATAGGGTTGGCAGATTCAGAGAGCACTAGCCCTGAGAAAAGCCCAAGGCTATTATAAAATACAAAAAAACATGAAGTTTCACTCCATATTTTGGCTCCTTCATATCATGTTAGACTTGGAGAAGAAAACCAGTGCAGTACCCACTCTATAGCAGGAGAATGTTTAATCAGCTGCCATTTAGGAAAAGAGTAAGTTTCCAAAACTAAGGGATGAAACCAGTGCACTTTAGGGTTTCCATAGTTACTTTTGTTCACTGCAAGGTGAAAAACAGCCATGAGACAAAGTGCAGACAAGATGTAACATAGATATAGATCCCCTGATAAATTTAAGGTCAAGTCTGGAAACAAACAGGCCACATCCTTGATGGTGAAAAAACAGGAGAAATATATGCAGCTTTCACAGACAGTTGGATGAGACAGATCTGGAATTAACCCAGCACTGTGCTTTACCTTCCACCCCATCCAGCACATATGAAGGCTCAACTGCTTTTCTCATCTTTCAATGTGAGTGAGGTCATACCCTGACTTGAGTAGTTGTCACATTAAGAAGTATATGGAAGGAAGAGTTTCTGGAGAAGGGATAACACCTCACAACACAACAGGCCAAAACTCTATATGAGGAAAAATGTGATTTGATGTATTCAAAACTGCAAATCCTGAAAATGAGCCATACATTTAAAAATAGAGATAAATTGGACTCTTTGTGGGTGTAGGCTTTTTTCCTTCCCTTTTCTTGTGTTTCTTTTCACCTTTAATTTGTTTTGGTTCCTGCTTTTCTCTATTTTACTCTGTGTTCTTTTCACGATTTTTCTTATTCATTATTTTTATTTACTATTGACTAATACAATTAATTTTCTGTTAATTTACAGTGACCGACTGTCTTACTTTTGTTTCTTTTTTTCTCATTTTCCACTGGTTAATTTTATAAAAATTATTTTATTCATTATCTGGTTCTCCACTCTACTTCTATTAGTATAAACACTAAGCTTAATGAATCATAGACATTTAATTCTATGCTATTACTGCAAAATATTATTCTATTAGTACAAGTATAATTGTTGTATTTGGTACACATTAACTCTATGTAAATAGTTGGATTGTGTCTTAGTTATTTCTAGCACAAAATGTCTGACAGCACACATTAAAGTAGGAAAAGTTTAACTCATCTCACAGGTAGAGTTTTCTGTCCATAACTACCTGGATTGAAGGCAGGAGAACATAGCAGAGGGGCATCATAGAGGAGCAAATTAATCCATGATGTAGCAGGCAGAAGATAGCAAGCAATAGCAACAACAGCAGCAACAGCAGCAGCAGCAGCAGCAGCAGCAGCAGCAGCAGCTTGCCTTCTTTCTTTTATCCTATCTGGGCTACAAGCTTTTCAGGTGGTGCTACTCACATCACCTGTGAGGCCTCTGTCCAACAAATCCATACAGCCATATCCATAACTATGTTAATTCTAACCAGTGAACTAATTTAGATCCATGCACCCTTAATCCTAGTATCATACACCCTAGATCCAGCAAGCTCCATAAAGCCCCACCTATGGTTATATGAGGCTTTGGGGAGAAATCTAGATGCAAATCATAACAGATCGTCTTAGTGTTTACACTATAATTACAAATCTCTTCTCTATATTTAAGTATGATACATAATTGACTGATAGTATAGATCAATATTCAGTTTTTCTGTGACACTGTCATCCTGGCAGAATTTATTGCTGTTTCTAAAATGGCACAGTTATTGCTATTAATCGGTTTTCTCTGTAAGCCAATATCTGGATTGTCTTTGTGTCATTAACAATACTATGACCCACTTCCACAGAAATGGGTGCTGAGTCAAATACATTAAAGCTTCCATTTTCAAATAAACAGAAATAGATGGATTTTATGACAAAGGCAAATGCCTAAATTAAGCCAAATTCAGAATGCATTACTGTAAAGGAGCCATTAACTTAAGCAGTTTCCATGCTAACATCAAAATCTTCCATGACAAATACTGACAAAACTCAGCATAAAAACAATCACCAAAAACAATAGAAAATGAGCAAATAAGACCAAACTACCAGAGCTGGCAAGATAGCTTAGCAGACTAAGTGTCTGCTTATGTATGTGCAGGGACAGGGGTTCGATCCCAAGTACCACATGCCATGCTGACCCTCTCCTGGGCATGCTGGCCACCAAGTCCTGACATCATGATGCACCCTTATAATCCCAGCACTGGGAACACTAAAACAGGAGGATCACTACAAGTCTGAGCTGCATAATGAGACCCTGTATTAAACACTTTAAAAAAAAAAAGACCAAAATATTGACAAAAAGTACCACCTCCCTCATACCTGACCCATGGAGTCAGGGGAGGAAACAAAAAGCACACAGTCAATTTTTTGAAAAGTTAACAGAGGCAATAGGAACCCCAAAACAAGAACAAGCAGCTATACCATTTTCATATAAAACCAAAATTCATCAGGAGATGCAAAGAAAGTGACAACATGTTGGTTGATAAAACCATCCAAAAGGAAGAGATAGCAATTAAAAACAAACACCAGACACAGGTGTGCTCAACTTCATAAAACAAATACTATTGGACACAAAATATTATATTACTATCAACACATTGATCACAGGAAAAATCAATACACCACCATACAAACAGAGAGATGAACTAAGTAAAATTTGCCAAAGAAATATCAGAGCTGAGTCAGCCTCAAACAAATTTAGCAGATCTCTACAGAAAATTTCCCCAGCAACAAAATGCACATTTTCCCAGAACACATGCAACACTTTCTAAACTAGACCACATACTAGTCAAGCAAGCACACTTAAGACAAAATAATTTAATTTATCTCATGCACATTGTAAGATCATATGCAATGAAAGTAGAAATAAAATACAAAAGAAACCACAAGAATTATGTAATTGCATGGAAGTTTTAAAAAATTCATTCTTGAATAAACAATAGGAGATCTCATGTAGGAAATTAGTCCTAAAATCAAATGATAGCACCAGAATGACATACCAGAACTTCTGGGACGTAATGCAAAACAATCATAATGGGTTATAACTGTAGATGTTCATGTAAGAAAAACAGAATTAAAGCAAATTCAAACACAGTTAGCCATCTTAATGCTGACAAAGGGGCCAAACATGTTTACTAGAAGAAAGATAGCCTCTTTAACAAATGGTGCTGGAAAACCTGGCTTCTACATGCTGAAAATTAAAACTTGACCCATGTCTATTACCATTCACTACAGTCAAAATGGAATAAGATCTAAATATGAAAGACAGGAACACTAAATTTCCTGGAAGAAAAAGTGGGAGAAAATCTTGAGGACATCAGGGTAGTCAAACAATTCATAGACAAAAATCAAAATGCACATTTAACACTTGAAAGAATCAGCAACTTGGACCTCCTCTTGTGAAAAGTTTTTGTAATTCAAAAAAATTACCAACAGAGCACAAAGACACCCCATAAATTTTGAAAATAATTTAATAAGTATGCAGACAAAGGTTTTGTATCCAGAATTTATAAAGAAGTGAAAAACATTAGGGTCCCAAAATTCAAAGACCCAATCTGGAAATGGGCATCCGAAATAAACACACACTTCTCAGAGGAAGAAATACTAAAAGCTTATAAATACATGAAGAAACACTGTGCATTGCTAGCTGTCCATGAAATGCAAATCAAAACAACACTTAGAAACCATCTCACCCTAGAAAGAGTGGCTATCATAAAGAAATCAACCAATAACAAATGTTGGAGAGGCTGTGGGGGAAAAGGAACCCTTCTTCAGTGCTGGTGGGAATGCAGACTGGTGCAACCATTATGGAAAGCAGTGTGGAGATTCCTTTAAAAATTAGGACTGGAAATTTCATTCAATCCAGCTATCCCCCTACTGGAAATTTTCCAAGAAGAACTGAAAACATCATACCATAGTGATATTTGTACTCCTATGTTTATAGCAGCACAATTTGTGGTAGCCAAATCTTGGAAGTAACCAAAATGCCTGTCACCTGAGGAATGGTTGAAAAAGATGTGGTGTTTTAATACAATGGAATATTACTCAGCTCTAAAGATTGATGAACTAGAAGACTCCATATATAAATGGATGTATCTTCAACATATACTCATAAGTGAAATAAATGAGACCTACATGTGTAAATATTGTATTACCTCCCTAGTGTAAGAACTCAAAAGGAGAAATAAAATTGCAGAAGCATAACATAGTCTCAAGTGCTTAAAGATTAAACAATGAAGAGACATCAGCAAAGTTAGGAAACATGGCAGGGAGAAAACCATGTATTTATAAATACAAGATGAATTAGACAGTGGCCCTAAGAATCTTCAGTTTTTTACAACAAGGATAGGAATGTGTAATACTAAAATCATAATTGGAATGCCTGCCCTTCTGATCTTTTAGATGTGTGTTGTTTCTAATGTCATTTCAACTATTGCTATATTGTCTCTCAAGTAAATGTTTGTTTAAAAAAAAAGAAAAAAGGGTAATAAAAGAGAATAAAAGACCAAGAAAAATGTTATAGGATTGACCTGCTACAGGTCTTGCTTTAACTTACCCTTAACCACCCAGCAGAGAAGTTTAACCACAAGGCATAAAATACAAAGCTAGATTAGTATGCTGAGGTGTAAAAGGCTTAAATCAACAGCTGTGACATTACCAGTTCTGTCAATAATCCATTACGATTATGGAATACTGGACTATGTATACAACTACTCTCTCAGTTCAATGAAAGAAATTTTTTGTACCAACATTGATTAGAAAAATTATCATGTCTACATCCTGTGCGCTGTATAACTACAATGAGGACAAAAATATGCATTGCATCAATTATTGGGAATGTATTACTATAATGAAAATGGATTGACTTGCTACAATTTTGTACATGGTTAGACTTACAAATTTCTGTGTAAAATGTGTAACTTTTTAATCACATTCCCTAGAGATTTATTAGAATATCAATGATTAATGGAAAATACCAGTTCCACATTAAGTCTAAGGCATTTGATATTTAGAAAGACAGAGATGTTTTTTGGCCCATTCTCTTATTTTCAAGAACTATTCTTGAGAGAATGACAGTAACTGAGTTTACACCAGAAGCAGTACATATCAAAAAGACAAGAGTGACATGTATTCCAAACATAATTTTAGCATTACATTGTGCTTGACAGGCTACAGTTTTGTATTTCCTTGAATTTCCAAATATCTGTGTCAAAATTGTGTAACTGCCTATATCACATTGTATGGAAAGTTATTAGAATATCAATGATGGTCAGAAAATATCATTTACAAGCTAAGTCAAAGATATTTGATACTCAGAAAGCCAGTGATGATAAGCCCAGTACCTATGTTATAGAATAAT
>PVJA010030099.1:0-26118 GCA_004027025.1 Myocastor coypus
AAAAAAAAAAAAAAAAAAAAAAAAAAAAAAAAAAAAAAAAAAAAAAAAATCAGTTGAACAGATTTCTGGGAAAATGGAAGAGCAGTAAAGAGCAGCAAATCAGCTGTTCTCAGATTTGGAACCCAGACACTGGAGTATAACAACTTCAGGAAGTAAAGAAAGAGAAAAGTAGAGTCCCAGGATCCATGAAATATCTGAAACAATTGGAACACATATAGAAAGTAAAAAGACAAGGGGGCCAGGGAAATAGCTCAGTAGAATAAGCACTTGCCTGGCAAGCACAAGGGCCTAAGTTCAATTCCCAGTCCCACAAAAAAAAGTAAAAGACAGACCTCAGCAAAGAAAAAGGAGGTGGCAGACAGCACGTTCTCCATGACAACCAGCTTGCATCATGAGAGAGAAGGCTGTACTATACAAAAACACAGTGAGGGCATGTAACTCCAGGCCTCCAGAAGGAAACACACCAATGGAATGAAACAGTGAATGCTGTGCACCACAACAGCTGGTGACTGACTCCAGTCCTAGTAACTGGCGTGTCCCATGGAGAGGGTGCTTGGCCAGAAGCCATTTTAGGGAGTGGCTAACTGAACCTGGGACTTGGAGCAGCCACAAGTTTGCTTTACTTACAGGAACCAGTATTAAAATTCCACAGTGACTCTATGAGAGACAACCACAAATGTCTAGGACTAGGGAGCTAAGGTTAGGTCAACAAGAGAAACCCAGAGCATTGTAGACTGAATAATTCAGGACCTAACCCTACACTCAGACACCAGAATCAACCTGAGCTTCTGTGGAGTTGAAAGCACAGGTTTGGTACAGTTATCCAGCATCGTGCCTGAATCTTACTTTGGGTCCACTGAGCTCATCCAGCTGAGATCTGGGATCTGTGTGTCTCTTTTGTCCACCAATAATGTCAGAGATACGCTTTGAGTTGGATATTACCACAGAACTGTAGACATCAGAAAATGACTACAGGCTTTAAGTGACAGATAACTTTTTTCTTTGCTTTTTTTCCCCTACATTTTTTTTTCCATAAGTACGAACATTGTTTTTAATTTGTAGGTTATTTTGGTCTTTGCCTTCTTTCTTTCTCTCATTTTCTTCACCAGTTTTCCAATGCTTGGGTAATCTTTCTCTGTCATCAGCCTTGCTTTTAATCTCTTTCCCTTATTTCTCTATTAGTTTTTCTTACCCTTTTCAAGTTTTCTCCCCTGAAGGTAAAATTGCTTTGCTGACAGAATATTTACTACATATAATTTTCTCATTTGGTTTACATTTAGCTAAATAATTATAAATCTTGCATCTATGGTTAAAGGTATCAAATTTAGTTATTACAGTTCATCATTTTCCTTTTTAAAATATATCTTTATTTGTTTGTTTTGCTTTGTTTTTTGTATTATGGCCAGCTCAGCCTGCCCTGGGGGTGTGGCTGGAGCAGCATGTGATGCCAGGGATCAAACTGTGGCCCTTATGGTTGCCTAAGCTTTCCTAAGCAGGTGCTTTAAACTGCTGAACCATCTTGTTGGCCCAGTTCATTATTTTCTAGACCATGCTTAATGCTATTTTTATTACTAATTGCACTATTTTAGGCAAGTCAACATAGGTGTTATGATCAGTTGTTTTTCCTTGTATGCCAATACTGAGATTGTTTAGGGAGGGGGGGGGCATAAGCAATACCAAGTCCAGAGTCACACAACTGCATATTACACCAAACAGGCAGAAACTTCTCCTCCTTAATAAGTAGATGAATCTCCACCTGTGATCACAACATATTAAAAAGATTTTGCAAAGCAAAAGAAATCACCAACAGAGTGAAGAGATAACTCACAGACTGGGGAAAAATTTTCCAGCTGTTACATATAAGACAAAAGACTAATATGTGAAATACATAAAGGACTCAAAAAAAATTAGATGTGTTACTTTAACACAAAACTAGATGTTCCATTTGACTCAGCAGTTCCCCTTCTCAGTATCTTACTGGAAGAGTTAAAAGCATCAAACCACAATGATACATGTATACTCATTTTTATAGCAGCACATCTTATAATAGCTAAATCTTGGAAATAACACATATGCCCATCAGAAGATGAATGGATAAAGAAAATGTGGTATTTACAGACAACAGATAACTAGTTTGCCATAAGGAAAGATAAACTTGAGTTATTTGTAAATCTGTGCACCTCAAGACCATAACTGTAAATGAAATAAATCAGACACCCAAGTTTAAACATCACATTGCTTCTCTTACATGGGGAAACTGAAAGGTAAAACAAGAAGCATAATGGAGGACTGATATTGGAAAGCAGAAAAAAATGTTGAGAAGAGAAGGAAAACAAGGGAGGGAGAAGGAAAAGTGGGGGAAGAACAGAAGAAAAAAACTGGCAACAAAGCTTTAAGTGGGAAAGAAGCACTGAAGATGGGGAAGAATGGAACTAAAAAAAAGAATATATATTACATTCAGGTACAAATTCCCTATGAAGAATGTGATCACTATGTATAACAAACATGTACTAATACACAGTTAAAAATACAAAAAATAATAGCATAAATATAAAAAACTGGCATTCCTGTAATGTGGACTTCTTATTCACAAATTCTTAGTTTCCTATAATTTATTCAAAAATGCTTTTATTTTCATCTTTAGTTTTGTACAACACATTTTATGTCCATGGAAATATTGATCATCACTATTTTCCATTCCATATATTAAAGAAATTATTGTTATCTTTTTTATGTTATGGACAACTCAACCTGCCCTGGGGATGGGGCTGGTGCAGCATGTGGTGCCAGGGATTGAACCATGGTCCCTGAGGTTGCCTAAGCTTGCCTAAGCAAGTGCTTTAGACTGCTGAGCCATCTCGCTGGCCCTGTTCTGTTATCTTCTGACTGCTACTATTTCTAATTAGAAATCAGTGTGTATATTGTTGTTCTTCTATACAAACACACTATTTTCTTAAAGGCAAAAAGCAAATCAGACCCTCCCCAAAATTTAAAGAACCAATACAAAAAAGTGGGCATTTGAAGAGAATAGACACTTCTCGGATAAAGAAGTTGAAATGGAAAATAAATATATGACAAAGTGCTCACTATTCCTGGTTATTCAAGAGACACAACTTAAAATGAACACTGAGATTCCCTCTCTCTCCAAAAAGAATGACTATCATTAAGACATCAACCAGTAACAAATGCTGATGAGTGGGGAAAAGAAACCCTTCTCCACTGTTGGTGAGAGTATAGACTTGTGCAACCACTGTGGAATGTAGTATAAGGATTCTTCAACAAAACTAAAACTAGATGTTCTATTCAACCCAGCTATTCCCCTTCATGGCATCTTCCCAAAAGAGTTAAAAGCATCATATCACAACAATGTATGCACACCATGTTTATAGCAGCACAATTTCTAATATCTAACTCCTGGAAACAGCCCACATGACCATCAATAGATGAATAAAGAAAATGAAATATAAACTTGAGACATTTTTAGGTAAGTGGACGCACCCTGAGTTATACTTTTAAGTGAAGTAAATCAGACACATATGTTTAAATATCACATTGTTTCTCTTGTGTCAGAAATTAAATGGGTAAAACAAGACCAAAATTGGATGACAGATATTACAAAATAGGAAGAAAATATTCAAATAGGAAGGTAAAAAGGAGAAAGTATTCGGGAGGAAGAAAAAAATTAAAAATTTATAAAAGAAAAATAGAAGTAAAGCTTTTGTAAATAAGGAAAGGAAAAAGGTATGAAAGGACGGAAGAAGACTGGAGAAAAAGAATCAATATATAGTATATACAGCTGCAAATTCCTTATGATGAACGTGATCATTATGTATGTCAAAAGTGTACCAATAAAACTGTTTTTAACCAGCTGATCATAAACACATGGATTTCTGGATTTTTTATTCTGTCCCATTGGTTAATGTTTCCATTTTTATGCCAGCAATACTTATTAATTATTATAGGTCTGTGCTCACAATATGGTTCTAATGCAGGTAGCGTGTGGTGCTTCCAGCTTTGTTCTTTTTGTTCAAGAATCCCTTGGCTGATATTTAGGCTTTTTTTTTTTTTTGCTTTGTTTTGTTTTGTTTTTGTACTCATGTATAAATGTAAAAATTGCATTTTCTATTTTCATAAATAAGAAACTGGAATTGCACTGAATCTATAAATTGCTTACAGTAGTTATGGACATTTTAGCAACATTAATTCTTCCTATGTATGAACGTGAAATATTTTTTCCAAACTGGGTATGGTACACGTACCTGTAATCCCAGCAGTTGGTAAACTGAGGCAGAAAAATTGTCACCAGTTTGAGGCCTTCCTGGGCTTCAGAGTAAGTTCAAAGCCAGCCTGAACTACATTGGAAGACCCTGTCTCAAAAAAAGAAATATTTTTCTACTTATTTGTATCCTCTTCAATCCTCTTCTCTATGTCTTACACTTCCCAGGATACAGATCTGTGAAATCCTTGGTTGAATTCATTCCTGAGTATTTTATATTTTTTAAACTATCAAAATGGTAATCAGGGGCCCGGCAGGATGGCTCAGTGGTCTAAAGCACCTGCAAGCGGCTGCAGGGACCACGGTTCAATCCCTGGCACCACATGCTGCGCCAGCCCTGCCCTCAGGGCAGGATGAGCCGGCCATAAAAATAAATAAACAAACAAAAGTTCTGAAACAAGAAAAAAAATAAAATAATTTTTTTTTTTTTAAATGGTAATCAGTGGCCAGGGAGATGTAGCTCAGTGGCTTAAGTGTTTGACTGGCAAGCACAAGGTCTGGAGTTTAATCTCTGATACCAAGAAAAATAAATAAATAAATAAATAAGGATCAAAGATTTTTCATTAGTTTCATTTTACTTATTAGCATTTATATACAATATGGTCTATAATGTGTAACATACTTACAGTAATAAAACCTTATATTCTTTTATGCATTATTTCTTTTTTCATAATTTCTTTTTTAAGTAAATGTTTGAGTTAACTGCAGTAGACCCTCAAAACTCATGGTGATTAGTTTCTAGAGCACCTGTGAATAATGGAAAACCATGAATTTTAGATATTGTCAGGAAAATGCCTATGTCTATTTTTTTTTTTTTTTTTTTTTTTTTTTTTTTTTTTTTTGTATTTTTGAGACAGGGTCTCACTATGCAGTTGAGGCTGGCCTCAAGCTCAGTTTTGTAGCCCAGGCTGGTCTCGAACTCACACCAATCCTCCTGCCTCAGCCTCCCGAGTGCTGGGATTACAAGCGTGAGCCACCACGCCTGGCCCCTATGTCTATTTTAATTGTTTAAATTTTAAATATGCAGCTGGGCGTGGTGGCGCACGCTTGTAATCCCAGCATATATATATGTATATATATATATATATATATATATATAAATTTTTTTTTTTGTCTTTTTGAGACAGGGTCTCACTATGCAGTTCAGGATGGCTTTGAACTTATTTTTGTAGCCCAGGCTGGTGTTGAGCTCACACTGATCCTCCTGCCTCAGCCTCCTGAGTGTTAGGACAACAGGTGTGTGCCACCATTCTCGGCTTTTATTTAATAAAATACTTTATCAATAAAGCCTTAGAGGGTGCTGGGCATTTTGGCAGCATCTTAGGGATCTTAGGGGTTTAAGTTTAAAATCAAGAACAGTCAAGATAACTATACAAGGTACAGCAACCTGTTATGATACACGAATGCTGCTGCATCAAAGATGGGTTACAAGGCAGCAGCCCATTAGCAACAAGTAGAGATCAATAACACTCTTGGATTGGCTACTTCTAAACCTACTGCCAAACAATTATGGAGGATATCTGTGGTTTCCATCAACAATTATTAGTTAGGTTCTAAGGAAAAATCCACTAATGACTGAGGTTATGAACTCTGAGCTGTGATTTTGTGGGAATAGACACGAGGTAAGCAATGAATATACAACGATGAAAAGTGCATAGCTCACAACCCTGATACAAATGGAGATATCAACATATGAACAAAATATTTTAATCAACATCTATTTCTTGCCAGATTATAAAAGCAGCCTTTGCTCAGCATTTAACCCTTCTCTAGTTAAAAAAGAGGTAATAAAATGTACCAATTACTGCATCATATAACACCCTAATGTTTTGTATATATTCTTGTGATAGTCACTATGACTGAATCCTCTTTGACTATAAATCTCATCATCTTTTAATGCCAGGCCATGAAATCCTAGGACATGAGAAATAAGAGGAAATCAGCAAGAAATTTCAAAAGGAGGTTTTTATTTTCCTAGAGGAGAAACAGGAAAAGATGGCTCCTCTCCTTCCCCAGATATTACTGTGTCTGGAACTTCTGGGACTCACTTGCTGAGTCTGAGGACAAAGCCAAGTAGCACATCTGCTTCGTGTTGATGAAATAAAATTTACATGTTTAATAGAGAACTTTAAAGTTATTTTCAGTTTTTCATTAATTTTAAATAATTCCTATTACAGACATCTTTTGTAAAAATCATTGCTTGTATCTTCAAAATATTTAGGTAAACAGATAATTCCAACATATTGTCTCATAAAATGTGTCTTCTTAATTTTGTTATTACAGGGGTTAATGTTATTTTTTAAATATTTTTCTTAATTTTTTTCTTGTTTCAGAACTTTTGTTTGTTTATTTATTTTTATGGCCGGCTCAGCCTGCCCTCGGGGCAGGACTGGCGCAGCATGTGGTGCCGGGGATCAAACCGCGGTCCCTGCAGCCGCCTGCAGGCGCTTTAGACCACTGAGCTATCCTGCCAGGCCCCCGAAGGGCTTAATCTTATAATGTGATTCTCTTTTTAAATTTTTTATCTTTGATTTATTTATTTAGTACAGGTCTCAGTACACAGCTCGGACTCATAGTGATCTTCCTGTCTCAGCTTCCCAACATCTGGGATTACAAGCATGCACCACCACTCCATTTCAGTGGCCTACAGATTCCAGGGCCAGGATGGCAAGTGGTACTGAGGATAGAACCTGGCTCCTTGCACTTGCCAGGCAGGCACTCAGACCACTGAACTATCTCCCCAGTCCCTGATAATGTGATCCTTTTCAAAATATTACTGAGGCACCATATCAACTTGTACTCTTACCTGTCTGTAAAAATTCACTTTGTGCTACATTCAATTTATTCGATCATGAGTTCAATAAATTTACCCATATACTGAGAACTAATGTCATGTTTACACGAATTTCAAACACAAAAGTATTTAAATTATTTATTTGAGAAATTAGAAAATATTTGCCAGATATCAGCAATGTAGAATGTATATAATGTACCAAATGTCAATAATATACAATTACTATGTAAGATCTAAATTAAATGTTCTTTCTACTGAATGTAGAATTGTAATGATTTTTATCTGAATTTATTCACTTTTCTTTAACCTAGCATTAGTTTGTAAATTAATTATTAATAAAATATAACTTTTAGGAGAAAACAATAGGAGTCTTCAATTTTCAACTATCTCATTCTAAAAATACTGAAAAGCTCTTAAGAAGCTAAAATTTCATGAATTTCAAAGTATATATACCAGAGTTAAATGAAGACAAACTCTTATTTAAATCACATATTCTCTGGAGCAGTTACATGCACACTTTAAAAGTATTTTCCTGTATAAAAAAAAAGTTACACAGGTTTTGTTTGCTATCTTAATTTTGGCTGTATTCTTTAATGTTGACGCCTTTTGTATAATTGTATCATATAGCTGTACTGAATCATGTAGTACCAAATATTAGATGTGACTTAATAGTGTTAATCAATTTAAGCCCATTTTTTTTTTTTTTTTTTTTTTAATGTGGGACCAGGGTTTGAACTCACGACCTCGCACTTGCCCAGCAGGCACTTGTGCCTCGGAGCTATCTCCCCAGCCCCTATTTAAGCCCATTTTAGACACTTTTTCTTTCCAAAAAATACTGCCAGATACTGATGTTCAGTGTAATTTCTTTGCCTGTTCAGTTACAGAAAATGGTGCTCAGTTGTAGAGTATATTGTACCTTTTAATATCTGATATGTACATCCCATGTAATAGAAAGGGCAACAATAAAATAGCAATCCTAAAGAAGAGTATGACAATCAATCAATCACATATTCTCATTCCGTCTATCACTTTTCTTTTTTATACAAGGTCTCACTATGCAGTTCAGACTCATAGTGATCCTCCTGCTTCAACCTCCCTAGAGTTGGGATCTATCACTGTCTGACTTTGCAATATCTCTCCTCCTCAAGAAAAAAAAATACAAAATAAGGTAAAATTAATTTTATTTTAATTTCTACATCCCTATTATATCCTATGTCATATTAGGGATTTAATGGTTAAGGTAAGATCAGGAAATCCTAAAGAATAAATAAATATTGTGTTAACATAGTGTGATTTAATAGTATGTTGTGATTAAGTACAGAAAAGCCTAAATAGTGGAAGTATTGAGGAAGCAAATTATCATGTGTAACTAGCAAATACATTCATATATACATACATATTTAAAATTTTGAGAGGTAGGAGTATGATACCCAAAAACAAACAATTCGATGATCTGACCTACAGATACCACCCCAAGAACATTTCTTTTTTTCAGATGACTCCTTTCCTTATATATCTGTATCATTTTGCATAATCTTACTAACAAGCTGTGTCTGTAAGCGCACAGATTAATACACTGATACACATGCCATTCCAAATACCTAATATAAGGTTTGAAGCACAGTTAAGGATTTTTAAAACTTGTGAAAGAATTATTTAGAACACTCTGGCAAGGACAACATTTCTATCTCAAAATAATATTAAATGATTTCCTTTAAAAAAATAATAAAATAGGGCCGGCCAAATAGCTCAGTGGATTAAAGCACCTGCAAGCAGATGCAGGGGCCAGGGGCCCAAACCCGGGTCTGCTGTGCCAGCCCCACTTTCCCAGGGCACACTGAGATGGCAATTGAGACTGGGCATGGTGGCACGCACCTGTAATCCCAGCTCTTGGGAGGTTTTAAACAGGCAAATCACCAAGAGTCTAGTAGTGAGACCCTGAACACCCTGTAGACCCTTCCCTAAAAAATATAAATAAATAAATATAAAACAAAGCCATATTTTTATAACTTATACTAATATTGTGACCTGTAAAGGTAAAAATTCACATTTACTACTATGATTCATTTTTCTCAGCTAATAATAGATGATCACTACACAGGTTTCCAGATTTATTTTATCTAATTATATTAGCATGAATAAGTATGCCAAAGTTTACAGGCCAAAATCAGCAATTGCTACCACATTAAGAGGTAACAGGGAGAAGATCCCAGAAAACAGAAGGAAAAGTGTTTCTTAGCACCACCAAGAAGAGTAGAAAAGTTTCATATGTAAGCCACAAAACAGCCTTGAGACTACACACATATTACATGTCACAGAGGATAAGTAAAATGAGCTAAATGATCCAAGATGATTCCAATTCTTTCATATTTCTTTCAAGGAAGACCTAGTGGGTAACAGTATTCTATAAGTCTAACAGCTATGATGGTGTATTATTTAAGGAAGATTAAGGAAAGATGCTACTTAATTATTTTTAATATCAAGGTAGTAAATGTAAATGTGCAAATAAGAAAAGGAGATTGGTATATAAGGAATGATATATGCTGAATTTCAGAATAACCCAATATGATGAGAGAAATAGTGCATCCAAAAAAATCCATTAAACTATTTTATGTTTGAAAAATTGGAATGCATCTTTTTTGTAAATTAAAGACAGACTGTAAAGAGAGGGCTACAGTTGGAAAGTTCCCTGCTCATCAAATTAAAAACAAGAGCTCTATTCATAAAAAAAAAAAATTATGTGGTCAAGTCACATTTCTTGTTCTAAAGTTTTTATATGCAACTTGGGTGAGCATTTTACTTGCAATTCATAAATAAAAATAAATGATCACTGTAACAGGGGTCCTGGAACACAAGAACACATTCCAGGTGATATGTAAGTAGCCATTTTAAAATACCATAAGAAAGAAGGAAACAACTCCCGTAATACTCAGAAAAAAAGAGTGCATTCACATAATCAACAGCTGGACTTGGTTAAAAAGAAATACCAGGTTAGGCTCCATAGTAGTTCTTCCATGGTTACATGACGACACAAATGAGAAATGCTACATTTCTTACAGTCTGTTGTCTCGTGATTGCAATGCCTACTCCCTTATCTACCCTCACAAGGCTACCACCTCTCCTTCCTTTTCTCCTATACAATATTTTAATATTCTCATTTTACAAAATCATTGTTAAAAGGACATCATAAAAAACATAAAGTAAATAAAATATTAGTTTCATTTATAATTTGTGATTCATTTTTATTTTAACATCAAAATAAAAAACAAGTTTTTTCATCAGTAAGTATGTTACAAATGTGTATAATATTACTGTTTTAAAAAAGCAGACTAAATTTTTCTGGAACAGTAGAATTCCTGCTGTCTGAAAATTGAAAGTAAAAATGAAGGACAAAAAGCAGATGATAAATGTCATACATTTTTCTTCCTTCAAGTTAGCTGTGCAGTACAACAGAAGGCTAAAACAGACTGGAGTACTATGGAAACAACACAGTTTTATTGCACTGTGAACTAAAGAGTTACATTGAATACCCACAATTCCTTGTGAAATCTCTTTGTTTTTGTGCTTGTCAGCATCTGTATTTTACAGCTGTTTTCTTCAGTATGAACCCATCTTGGGGAAGTTCAGGAACTTAAAACATTAATATCCAGGAGCTTTAAAAACAGCATTAATAACTTACACAGATGGAGTGCAACAGACAGAGCATTCTTGACTATAAACTAAGCAGAAAATAAATCTACAGCCTGGAGATGACTATTTACAGCATATAAGAATAAAAATATCTCTTTCTTCTTGGTAAAATCATTTATGCCTGCAAAATTTCTTTGTCCCCCCAGAAAGCAGATGGGTTAACAGCAAGTCTGTGAGGCCATTTACCAAAATAAATTGTAACCCAATTATTAATTCTTTCCTCTTAGTAATAAAAGTAAACAACGTGTTTTTTTTTCTCTTTTGAGCCACTGAGCCTGCTACAAGAAGCAAATTTCCAGCAGTAGTTCATTTATCTCTTTCAATATGATTCTTTTCTTTCCCATCTGTTACAGCTTGTATCTTGATGTCCCAAACAAAGCTTATGTACTCACAGATAGGTCCGTGAGGAGAATGGATCATGAATGTGCAATACTGGATCTGTCTGCTGATTAGTTTATCATAATTCTAGGTGTAGATGATGGATTTACTAAAGATGGAAGACCTACTCTGGGTATGGGTGGCACCAGGCAATCAATAGGCATGTGGCCTGGCTGTGATAAAAAAGAGAAAAAAGGCTTGCTGCTTCCTACCTTCCATGACATGGACTGCTTCTCCTCTGCTATACCCCTCTGCTATACCACCCTGACTTGCAGCCAACTGACCATGAGCTGAAACCTCTTCAAACCTTGACCTAAAATAAACTTTTCCCACAGATTTTATGCAATCCTGATCAACATAACATCAGCATACCTCAAAGAACTGGAGAAAACTTTCCTAGGAAAGTAAATAGAAATCTCAGATACAGGTTTAGGAAGAGTTCATGAACAAAACCCAAATTGCCTGGGAAATGAATTCTCCAAAAATCAGCAACTGGGATATCATCTTTTCACATCAAAAGAAATCACCAACAGGGTAAAAAGAAAACCCACCAAGGGGGAAAATCTTTTAGCCAATAGTCCAGCAGACAAAGGACTTCTATCTGAACATATAAAAAACTGAAAAAAAAATCAGGCACCCCAAATTCAAAGACCAAACCACAAATGGGCATCTGAGATGAATATGTACTTCTCAGATGAAGAAAAACAAATGGCAAATAAATACATGAAAAAAATGTTCAACATCACTGGTTATTCAAAAGAGCCAAATTAAAAAACACTGAGATTCCATCTCCTCCAAAAAAGAGTGGTCATTATAAAAAAATTAACCAATAACAAATGCTGATGGGAATGTGGGAGAAAAAGCTCCTCCCCTTTCCACTGTTGGTAGGAGTATATATACTAATGCAACCACTGTGGAAATCAGTATGGAGATTCCTCAAAAATCTAGGATTGAAGGTCCCATTCAACCCATTTATTCCCCTTCTAGGTATTTTCCCAGAAGAATTAAAAATATCATACCACAGCAATACACGTGTACCCATGTTTATAGTAGCACAATTTCTAATATCTAGATCTTGGAAACAACCCTAATGCCCATCAACCAAAGAATGGATGAAAAAGATACAGCATTTTCATACAATGGCATACTACTCAGCTATAAAGGATAAACTTGAGACTTTTATAGGTAAGTGGATGCACCTAGAGACCATAGTCCTAAGCAAAATAAATCAATTTTACATGTGTAAACATCCTTCATATTGTCTCCCTAGTATAAGAAGCTGAAAAAGTAAATAACAGCCAAAATTACAACAAATATTACAAAATTGGAAGAAACTGTTTAAAAGGAGAAACTAGGATGGGATAAAGAAAAAAGAAGGAAGGGAAAAGGAAATATATAAACACACATTAGTTAAGATAGCTATAGTATTAATTTCTATTAGTTCATTGAAAAAGGTATTCACTTATATGTGTAATCAAATTTTCATGTCTATATCTTATAATCTGAGCAACTACAAAAAGCAATGTACTAATCACTGTTACTCTCTGCTATTATCTAGTTTTGAAATTTTGTATCATTCTTTTTTTTTCTCTTTAAAATATAAAAAATAAAATAATTTTCCCCTTTAACTTTTGAGTATAAAGTGTTTCATCCCAGAAATGAGAAAATAACTAAAACACCATCCGCATTCCAGGAAAATGATAGAAGTTGCTCCCCTACCTTTCTTAACACTACCATCACTGCTACTGTTCTTTCAAAGTTCTCATTTTTAAGGCAGTTCCATCTTCTTCCCAGGAACTCTTAACTCCGAAGAGTAATAAGGTAGGATTATCCCTTATCCAAACCAGTCAGGTCCAGAGTAATTCCAATCTGCCTCACATTCCTAAGATATTGAATCTAAATTGGCATTATGTAATAATGGCAACATTCCCTATTTGAGCTGACCAATATAATAACTATTAGTAACATGTGGTTATTCAATATCTGAAATGTAGTGTAATTGTGGAACAACTATTTTATATTTTCTTTAATCATAATTATTTTGAATTTAAATTTATAATAGCCACGTAAAATTAATATATGCCCAAGTGGACAGTGCAGATCTAGATCTAGTGATTTTATTCACACAAGAATCTATTTTTTTACTATGTTACTGTCATTTTTATTATAGCACATTACAACAATGATTATGTAGTATTAGTTATTATTGACTTACTCTCTTTATAAATTCATCTTTATCATAGTGTGCATATGTACAGGAAAAGCCACAGGTAACAGTACTATCCATGATTTCAGCAGTCCAAGTTGTATCTTGGAATGTAACCTTTATAGATAAGAGGTGATTCCTATATACGTGGTGATTTTCTGAGAAAGGAAGTAGAGTTATATATAACTTGAGAGCAATGTACTCTGCTGACTAGCAGAGTGCTAAGGCCCAGGGGCCAGTAGTTTAGAAAGAAGACTAAAAAATTTTTAAGGCAAGAAAGAAAGAATTAGATTAGGATTTCAGGAAAATAAACATTAGGGTGCCTACTGGACATGTAGGGATATAAAGTTTTAGGAATCTCTGGGGTAGACCTAAAGGAAGCTGATGAAATAAGAAATAAGCTGACAGCAGGAGCCCCTTAGGAGGTAGTATAAGGAGCATCCATCTATTTGATATAAAGACGACTATAGTAACCACAGATTTAATAAGTAATCAGTGATGTTTGTGCATAGTGATACATGCCTTTAATGCCAGGACTTGGGAGGCTGAGGCAGGATGATGCCTCAGAGTTCAAGTCCATCTTGAATTACATAGTGAGCTCAAGGTTAGCCTGAAGTACATAATAAGACTGTGTAAAAAAAAAAAAAAAACAATAGAGCTTGCTGCCGGGCATGGTGGCACACGCCTGTAGTCCCAGCACTTGGGAGGCTGAGGCAGGAGGATCAGTGCGAGTTCGAGACCAGCCTGGCCCACAAAAGTGAGCTCAAGGCCAGCCTGAACTGCACAGTGAGACCCTGTCTCAAAAAAAGACAAAAAAAAAAAAAAATCGAGCTTGGTCTACTTGTCTCCTGCTTTGAAAATGATTTGAGTGGAAATAAAGAATGAATTAGTAAGATAATTAGCAAAGAATGCATAGTAAGAAAAGTTTCAAACTAAAGCATCTAGAGTCTATAAGAAGAAGTCAAATATAAGAATAGAGCCTATAAGAATAGAATCAAATCCTTACAGAAGAGCTGGACTTAGAAGCACACAAGTCCAACCCATTAGTGGGACTTCTCCTCCTGTGGCAGGAGTGCTAACTTTGGGGTCCCAGAGCCCTGTCATCAATGGCCAGATCATAGTGGGTCAATTGTGAGTAAGTGATAGTAACTTCTTTCAACATTATTTTTTTTTTGAGTCAACAGAAAGCACAGTATTTATATCATGAGCATATTTTTGTAGGAGTGCAATGTATACCATGCATTAATAATCTATTTAATAAAGGTTAGTTCTGTCCACCTGCAAACCTGAACCAAACTTACTGATGTGGTTACTCCCCTGCATTGCCTTAGTTTGCATATTTTTTAAATTTTTTAATGTTATTTTAAAGTAAAAACAGGTCTAAAGCCCCTCCTGTCCCTCTGAGTTACTTCTTCCTTTTGGCAGAAAGGAGGCCCATGGTGAGCCTAATTTATAAATAACTTACCCTTAAAAAAATAAAATAAATTTAAAACAAAAACAAAATAAAAAAAACAAATAGCAAAAACAGTAACGGAAACAAAACATACAATACATATGGTACATCTTTTCAAAACAAGAATAACAAATTAACAATGATTGCTATATTATGCATTTTTATCATCAAATATGTTGCTCAGATTAGCAGATAAAGTTTGCAAGATTAGACAAATAATTGAAGATTAACATTTACTTTCATTAAACCTTAATTTTTCTTGACTTTTTTACCTTATTATTTTGAAATTTATTTTATTTTTTTATTCTTTACAATATATTGCATATTGTCTTTGTCATAGTTGTTTATAGTGCAAGATGTAGACATAATTTGTTTATCCTTAGTACAGATCTTTCTTTTCGTTGCACAAAGAGAAATTGGCTGTATATATAGTCCAATAGTCCATACCTATAGTGGATTATCAGTTCATCTGGCATCGCCAGAAGCTGTTGACTTGAGCCTTTTACAACTTACCATGTTAGTACAGCTTTCCTTTTTATACCTCATGGTTAGACTTTTCTGCTCAATAGTTAGGGCCAAGATAAAGTAAGACCTATATTACAATAAAATGTAACTTTTGTATCTGACAAGGTCAGTCAAGTCTCCTCAGGATTTACCCTGAAACCATGTACTGCGGTTTGCAGAACTTTTATCAGTGTCAGCCAACTGGATGAACCACAGCCATTGCTGGACCAATTTGCTCTCTGTGGAAGCCTGAGAGAATATTTTCTCTCTAGGTAACTCTCCTTAGGCACACTATACATCACCAATTACTTTCCTCTGTAGCCCCATAATCTCCTTGAGCAAGAAGTTTGGGACTCTACTGAGTTATAGGCCATTACAGTACAGGTTCTTTTATTTCCTCTGTGCTCACTGACCTTGAAGGGCTAGAGAGAAAATATTGGCTATTCCTGTATCTCTTATTTTTCTCTAAATATTTGGCCTGCCAACTTAAGTTGTTAACCCTCCAGAAGAAAACCTCAATGATATTATTCTCTATAACATAGGCACTTGAGCTTATCATCACTATCTTTCTGAATGTCAAACATATTAGACCTAACATGAAACAGGTATTTTCATCAATTGTTGATATTCTAAATTTAAAATCCTTATAGAATGTGAAAAAAAAAAAAAAACCAATTACACATTGTTACACAGAGACTTAGGAACTTAATCATTTATTTACTTTATCATGGAAATGATAAAGATACTAAAAAGCACACTTTTCATTTTAGAAAACTTTACATTTAGGAAGTTTCTTGAGCTGCTTTATGTCTGAATGATTTTATAGGTGGAGAATATAAAGCAAATGCTGATGATCTAAAAAGTGCTCACCCTGAGTATGGCATTTTAGAGATCACTGAGAAACTCAAACTGAGAAATTTCAACAGACTAGTGCAGATAGAAACCCAGACTATACATAAGAGAACCTGTGCTGTAACATCCTATAGCTCAGGGGGTTCCCAGATTTTCTGTTCAAGGAGATTATGGGACCACAGAGGAAATGGACTGACAATGTATAGCATGCCTAAGGACAGTCACCTAGAGAGAAAACATTCTCTTGGGCTTTCAGAGAGCAAACTGGTCAAGCAATGGCCATGATTCATCCGGACAGCTGACAATGACAATAGTTCTACAAAGCACTGTACATGGGGATTTGACTGACCTTGGGAGATACAAAAGTTACACATATTGTTATACAGGTCTTGCTTTAACTTGGCCTCAACCACCCAGCAGAAAAGCTTAACCACGAGGCATAAAACATAAAGCTAGATTAGTATGCTGAGCTGTAAAAGGCTTAAATCAACAGCTTCCAACAGTTCTAGCAATAACTCATGGTGATTACAGAATACTGGACTATGTACACAACTACTTTCTCTTAGTTCAATGAGAAGAAATTTTTTGTACCAACAATTATTAGAAAAATTATCATGTCTACATCCTGTGCTCTGTATAACTACTATGATGACAGCAATATGCATTGTATCAATTATTGGGAATGTACTACTAAAGTGTTTTTGAAAATGTCACATTGTTAATTCTCATTAAAAATAAATAAAAATTTAAAAAAAGAAATCCAATACCAGTCAAGTAGGATCCCTTTGTTCTCTTACACCCAAACATAAACCTTAAATTTTGATAACCTTAAAATTGATCTAAGTGACAAGAGAAATGTGAAAAAGTATCTTTGTCTTCCCACAAATCGCCTCACTTACCATATTAAGGGAACCTTTTCTTCCTCTTTCTTCTCTTGAACGGATACATGTTCTTGTAAGGCCTGCATTTCCTTTTTGCTAGTGAATTACAGAGGAAAGAATCTTGGTGTAAGGACAAGTCATAGATCACTTGAGCTGTGGCACTGAACAGAATAGTTAACTCTTGGAAGGAATGCAGAGAATCAGAAAGAAGAAAGGGTTTGCAATTTCCTAGGTACAGAAATAGCAATGTAGTTAGTAACTGAAGTTCGTATTTTAACTTTTAGAGTCTTTATTGACATCATCTCTCTAACTCAGTCTCAAATAGTTCTAGTTACCCTAAAGTTCATGCTAAAATTTGACGAAACACACCTAAGTCTCCACACTTCTAGACAAACATGCCTGGCAACAATTTATAATTGGAATTGTCCAGACAAGATGCTAATAAGGAAAGACACACTAGTACTCCTTTTTTTGAAAATACCATTAAAAGACTAAAGTAACCAACTTGAAAATATAGTGCTAGTGTTCCCCCCCTCCAAAAAAAGAAAGAAACTGGAAGTAATGAATGAAAATATATCTGTTATGGTTTGTATCTAAATGCTCCCCCAAAGACTCAACCACTCATAGGTGGGGCTTTCATGAGATGACTGCATCATGGGTACATGATGCTAACTTACTGATGCTTTGTCTCTAAATGTGATGTTGAAAGGTAAAACCTACTCTGAGAAGGCGGGTCATAGGTGTTATCACCTAGAAGGTTATCTCACTCCTCCTCCTTTGATTCCTCTCTCTGCTTCCCACCACATCATGAGCTGCTTCTCCCCTGCTATGTCACCCAGTCTTGGATTCAGCCAACTATGAACTGAAACCTCTATAAACTGTAAACCAAAATAAAACTTTCCTCCTTAGAGGTGTGGTTACCAGGCCTCAGTGATAAGAACATGACTAAGACAGATTTTGTTAGTACAAAAGGAGGGTAATTGCTATGATGTTACCTGACGGTATGATTCAGAAACTTGGAATCAGAGAAAATTACAAACTTTTAGAGATGCTGGCTGAGGAAGGAGCTCTAGAATACAATAAGCTGAACTTGATGAAATTCTGGTTGGAAGAGGTCTTCTGGTCAGAAGACTAGAATATTGATTTTAAAAAAATAGATGCAAAAGACAAGACTTAAGAAATTGCAGCTGGAAACAAGAGTTTCACTGACAGCTGGACCCCTGCCCATGTGTGTTGTGCTCTGGCTAAAAATTTGTCAACATTTTCTCCTATCCTGAGACTTTACAGGAGCTTGAGATTAAGAGTGGTGGACTAATTAATCTCCTTGAGATCTCAAAATGGTCTAATGATGATATGGGTACTGTTGGACTTTTAGCTAGCTCTACCTGAAAAAGGTACCACAGAATGACTTTAAACGTTTTGGGTTTGGGATATAACTCACTGGCATAGCACCTACCTGGCTAGTGTGAGGTCCTCTGATCAATTCCAGGTACAAAAAATGGGGGAGGGGAGGCTAAGTTTGGCCAGAAAGAAAAGAAGATCTATGAAAAATAGAGCCAGTAAAGATAAAATAGAGGACAGCATAGTTTCTAAGAAGATTAGCATGAAAAAGAAGTCAAGTACTTTGGATCTGGACAATACAAAGGGTGTTCTGAGGGGATGGGAGGAACATAAAAGATCCTATTCTTCACAGACCCAAAGGTAGAAAAATAAAAGATTTTGCTTTGAGGAGAGGTACCATCTTCCTGAAAAATGACATACTTGAGAATTAAGAATTGATTCCCAGCTGTCCAAGCACTTAAGAAGCCTCTGTAGCCGGGCATGGTGGCGCACGCCTGTAATCCCACCACTCAGGAGACTAAAGCAGGAGGATCAGTGCAAGTTCGAGACCAGCTTGGGCTACAAAAGTGAGCTCAAGGTCAGCCTGAACTGCATAGTGAGACCCTGTCTCAAAAAGACAGAAAAAAAAAAAAAAAAAAAAAAAAAAAAAAAAAAAAAAAAAAAAAAAAAAAAAAAAAAAAAAAAAAAAAAAAAAAAGCCTCTGTAACTACCAGCAAATTACAAAAGAGCTCAGCTAATATTTAAGCTGAAGGGAGACATTAGCATCATCTACTTGGTGCTGGTTTTACATACAGGCAGAATGCAAAAGTTGTGAGGTTAAGGAGATTTCCATACAGATTTCAGAAGGGCTTAGAAGCCATGCAATGTGCCCCTGAGAGGACCGTATGTAGAGCTGTGAGTATGGAGATCCCAAAGTCATGGAAAAGCCAGAAGCATGGGATATCTGAGTAAAGCTGCAAGAAGTGAATAAAGACATTCTAAGAGAGAATGACAGTGCTGCAGAGGCAGAGTAACCCAAGCCCTTCATATTTCACATCTCACCACAATTTGGCCAGGATGCTAGACATGAAACTACAGGATTTAATGTTTGCTGTGCTAAGATTCAGACTTGCTATAGTCCCATTTTTTATGTTCCCCTATTTTTCATTCTTGGAATGGGAATGTTTAACCAGAGCCTTTGTATGTCAGCAGTGTTTTTAACTTTACTTTTTCAGAGACTCACAGGGAAGGGTTTTTCAATCTTAGAGGACAGTTTGAGGGACTCTTCAGCAACAGTAAAACTATTATCATATTGGCAACTAGTAGAAATGGATTAGATTCATTCTTCATAGAGATGTGCAGTCTTTTGACGGTGAGAAGTAGAACATTATGGTTTATATCTGAATTACACCAAAAGCCTCATGTGACATACACGTGAGGTGGAACAGTCCATTGATGTATTTATAGGTAAATCGGGTGCTGCAAGATGATGGCTGTTATGGTTTGTGTCAACCTCATGCAATCATAGGTGGGGATTTTTCCAGAGGCAGGTGAATCCAGAGTGTGTGACTGATTCATAGTCCAATGCTAGGATTAAGGGTGGCTGACGACTAAATCAGTCCACTGATTGGTTTGGCATCATCTTAATCTCAGTAACTGGGATATAATATTCGAGGTAGAAAGATGCTGTGAAGGTCCCTTGCTGCTTTGGTATATTCTGCCCTCCATGAACTGTTCTCTGCCAAGTCACTCTGTCTTGGAGCCAGCTGATTATGGACTGAAATTTCAACAACCTGTCAATTAAATAAACCTTTTCTTCTTTCACTTTGGATTGGTTATTTTGTCTCAATAATAAGAAAAAGGTAACTAATATAAAATTTGGCACCTCAGAGGTGGGGTCATTGTTGTGACAATGCCTGGCTACACAAGAGTTTTTGGGTCTGGCTTGTTGGAAGTGAAAGAGCTACAAAAGGTTAAGAGATACCAACTGAAAAAGTAGAGCTGGAATGCCTTGGGTTGTACTGTATGGGAGATTTTGGTCAGACCTCAGAAAGACCAAAAAGCTGACAGAAATCCTGGTGGTAGAGACTAGGTTGAGGAGGTTTCTGCTGGGAACAAGGATTACTGGACTCCATACAATGCGTGCTCTGGCTTGGAAGAAAGTTTGTCTGCTTTTGCTCGTGTTTAGAGACTTAGCCTGAGACTGAGATTAAGGGCACCAGACTAATCAATCTTGTGAAATTAATTTCAAGACAGTCTAATGTTGAGGTCGTTGCATGGCTGCTTTTGGGGGCTTTCAGCCAGATTTATGTTGAGAATCAAGAGCACAGAGACCAGAAGAATTATTGAAAACATTTCAAATTTGGCCAGAAGGGAAGTCTCAATAAAGTTACAGACTGCAAAGGTAGAGCAGAGGAGATCTTGATTGCCTCAGAGGAACAGGAAAGCAGAAAAAAAAAAAATAAAGGCATCACAAAAAAAGTAGCAGGACTCCATCCTTTGCAGCCTCAAAATTGCAAAAATGAAAAGACTTTGATTTGAGAAGAGAGCTCCAGAGCACCATGTTTCAGTATGATAGCAGCCTAGGGAAACTGTTTCTTCAAATTTAGTTGACAGGCACTGCAACCCTACAGCCAAGAGAGAAGGAAGCCTGGTTACTGCTCCAGTGAATGGCAGCTCATCATCATCCATATGGTTCTAGCTATAGGAGCATGCACAATGAAAGTGGGGTCAGGAAGGCTTCCACCTATATTTCAGAAGAAGGCCTGGGAGGCCATGCAATATGCTCCTGAGAGAGAACTGTGCATCTGTGAGTGCGAAGGCAAGGGTTCAGTGGTAACCCCAGAAGTTTGAAGAAGTCAGAAATTTGGATTGTCTGATAAAAACTGCAAGGAGGAAATATAGCTGGCCCCAGAGAAAATCCATCAGAGATATAACCACAGGCAGTTCCATAGGGGTGAAGCCACCCAAGCCCTTTGGAGTTCACATCTTACCGCAGATTGCCTCAAATGTTACACATGGAACTACAAGACTTAATGTTTTCCTGCTGATTTTTGTACTTGGTCCCATTCCTTCATATCCTATTATTTGTATCTTTTGGAATGATAATGTATATCTTGTGCCATTGAACATTAGAATTGTTTAACTTTCTTTTCATTTGGACAGGGGTTCACAGCTAAGAGCTTATCTTAAATCATAAAGGAGAGTAGACTTGGACTTTCCAGAAATGCTGAAACTGTCAGGATTTGGGACATTCATGGAACTGGACAAAATGCATTTTGCATAAAGGGATGTGCATGAGTCTTGAGGGGTAGAATGTTATGGTTGTGTCTAGGGGGCCCCCAAACCTCATGCAATCATAGATAGGGCTTTTTCTGAAGGGAACTAAATAGAGTGTATCACTGGTTCATGGCCCAAGCTAGGACTACAGATGCTAGGATTGGGCCAGCCCAATAGCTCAGCAGACTAAAGCACCTGCTTAGGCAGAACGCAGCAGTGAGGGTTCAATTCCTTGGATATAATACAATAGGCAGAAAGAAGTTGTGGAGATCCTTTGCCACTTTGGTACATTCTGCCCTCCATGAACTGCTCTCCTCTGTCTATCATGCCACCATTCCTTAGAGCCAGCTAATTATGGATTGAAACCTCCAGAGACTGTAAGATAAGTCTCTTTCCTCCTCTAAATTAGAGGTGTCAGAAACAGCTTAAGACATCATATTACAGAAATACATGCATACAGAAATACATGCATAATTCGTAATAGAAAATCCTAAACATAGCCTGTAATACCCATCCACAGACAAGTGTATAAAGAAAACATGGTATTAATATCTAATGGAATACTACTTGGCTGCAAAGGAGGACAAACTTGAGGCATTTGTAGGAAAGTAGATGCACCTATAAACTAGACACATAAACTTGCATATCATAAGCTATCTCTCATCTAGTAAGGCAAAGTACAAACTAAGAGTAACATAAAGGAATGATATAGCAAGGGGATGGATCTCTTGCAGATGGGAAGGAGTCCAGGAGATCAAGGACAAAGGGACAGGAGGAGAGGATGGGGAAATAAGTAGAGTGAAAACATGACATGTATAAGGTCCTAATAACTCAGTGAATGTGACATTACATGCCATAAACATAACTAAGAATAATATCAACAACAATGAAAAGGAGGAAAGCAGAACTAAAAAAAGAGGGGGGAAGAAAAAATATAATTAAAGTGGAACAATCTGTATTATGTACATGTACTAACTCACCAAGATGAGTGTAAAGTGTATGCAATGCAAATATGCATTAATAAAATTAAATTATAAATATCTTTGAACCCCCCCAAAAAAGACTGTGGATGTCAGGTATTGTGTTTCAATGATGAGAAAGTAATTAAGATACAAACTATTCTTTAAAGAAGTCTCATTCTGAAGGACAAAAAAAGGAAGTGAATAAATATCATGAAGAAATGATTAGAAGACACACTATGCAACAAGTACCTTCATAATCAACACTAACGCTCCAAAACCCTCAAAATAATCCTGTGTCTTCATTATAGAATTTAAGCCTCAGAATGGACAGGTGATTTTCCCAGACATTCTCATGAGTCTGAGATTATAATACAAGCATCCGCTAGCATGCAAGAGGCCCTGGATTTAACCTGAAGCACTGAATAAAACTAAACAAAACGTAGAGTCTTTCACACCAGTGTTAATTCTATTAAACGTCAATTTAGAAGTTAGGAAATACAAAGGAAGAGTAAACTATCTGAGGAAAGATTAAAGATCTAAAAGACAGGTGCCATTTAAGAACTTTGGCGGACTCTGGGCAGCCTGTCGGACCCTGGTAAGCTCTGACCTTCCTTAGCCCCTGGCACACAATTAAGGAGCTTCTGCTGTTGCTGGGCTAAACTTTTAAGAACTTAAGAGGACTGTGAGTGGCTTGTGTGACACAGGAGACCTGTGATCTGTGGCCCAGTACAAGCAGGTGCAGAGCTTTCCTAGAACCATTTAATAACATTGGCAGACTCTGGGCAGCCTGCAAGACTCAGTCTGGATGTTTACTGGGAGCTTCAAAAATACCAAAATGCAAGTGCAAAAGGCAATCTCAATCCACTAGCCCACTCAGAATAAATCCAGGAGACAAAGACACACAAGAACTTGGAATACACACATTTGAAACCTCTCAAATGATAACAACTGAAATAAAGAAACAAGTCCATCAGGCTATAGAAGAAATGGAATCAGAAATAATCTCTCAGGTCCTAAAGAAAGCTCAACAACTGTGAAAGAATTGCTCAGCACAACTGAAGAAGACACAGAAAGAAAATAGAGGAGAAGAGAAAAATGATGGAAACACTGAAAGAATAATATAGGAAATAATTAGAATGCATGAAACAGATTCAAATAGATATCCAGTAAACTAAGAATTCCATTGAAAGCTGGCAAAACCTCTTGTTTGTTTGTTTGTTTGTTTTGTTTTGTTTTGTTTGTAGTACCAGGGACTGAACTCAGGACTCTGTGCTTCCCAGGCAGGTCTTATTCTACTGAGCTATCGCCCTGGTCCCAAAGCCTCTTGAATGAAACTGAAAATAGACTTTCAGACCTCAAAGACAGTGTTGCAACTAATGGATGTTAAATAAAAGATCTCTTAAAACTAACAAGGAACTAGGAAATAAAAATTCAGGAGTTAAAAAAGACAATGCAAAGAAAAATAATATGAGAATAATGTGTCAATGAAGTAGCAGGAGACTGCACAAATGACATTTACTTTGCAGAAGTACGAGCAGAAAATTTTCCAAACAAACTGACATACACATAAGTGAGGGATACAGAACTCCACATATCCTTAATCACAATAAATCTACACCTACATATATAATAATCAATTTCTGAGAAATTCAATAAAACAATAGATTATTAAAAGCTGCTAGAGAAAAAAAGATCACCTAAAATGGAAGGCCCATCAAAATCATGGCAGATTTCTCAACACAAACAATCAAATCAAGAAAAGCTTCAAGCAAGGGGCCTGGCAGGATGGCTCAGTGGTCTAAAGCGCCTGCTTGGGAAAGCTTGGGCGGCTTCAGGGACCGCAGTTCGATCCCCAGCACCACATGAGCTGAGCCAGCCAAAAAAATGAGTGAATAAACAAAGATTCTGAAACAAGAAAAAAATAAATAAATAAAATTAAAAAAAAAAAAAAGAAAAGAAAATAAAAGCTTCAAGCAAAGTATTTCAGGTCCTGAGGGGGGAAAAAAAAAAAAAAAAAAAAAAAAAAAAAAAAAAAAAAAAAAAAAAAAAAAAAAAAAAGAAAAGAAAATAAAAGCTTCAAGCAAAGTATTTCAGGTCCTGAGGGGGGAAAAAAAAAAAAAGAAAAATCCAACCCAGATAGATGTACTGTACCAACTGTGAAATTCAATGGCAAAAGAAGATCCTTCCATGACAAAGAACAACTAAAGAAATTCGTGACCACGAAACCAACCCTACAAAGAGTACTGATAGATATTCTAGAAAGAGACAGAAGTGATGACAATTGCAAGAACATCAGAAAGGAACCACCAAACAGAGCAAGTAATTAAAAAGGGAAAAAGGACGGAATCTATAACAGGAAACAACGTGACAAAGATAAACCAATATGTATCAGTTATAACCATCAATGTAAACAGCCTCAACTTACAAATCAAAAGAAATACACTAGAGGAGTGGATTAAGAAACAAAATCCAACAATATGGTGCATATAAGAAACACATTTAACTCAAAAGGAAATTCACAGACTAAAAGTCAAAGGTTGGAAAAAAATCGTTCGTGCTACAGGAAACCAGCAAAAAATGGGGACAGCTATCCTGGTTGCTGACAATATCAACTTCAAACCAAAAATCATATAAACAGATAAAGAAAGTCAATGCATACTTAAGAAAAAAACTGCAACAGGAAGAGATAACAATAACAAAGACATATATACCCAATGTAGGAACACCCTCCTATATAAGACAAATTTTAACAGGCACAAAAAATCAAATGAGCAATAACACACATTGATCTATCTACAGAGGACAGATCAACTAGGCAAGAAAATCAGCAAAGAAATAACAGAATTAAACCAAAATTGTGAAGGAATTGACTTCACAGACCTTTACAGTGTTTCACCCAAAAACAACAGAATATGCATTCCTCTCAGCTGCACATGGGACATTCTCCAAAATAGACCATCTATTGCCACAGAGGGCACTCTTAAATAAATGTAAAGGAACTGAAATTATCCCTTACATACTATCTGACCACAGTGCAATAAAGCAGGAAATTGTTGATGAAAGAAAGTACAAAAAACACCATAAACACATGGAAATTAAACTACAACCTCATAAAAAATCAGTGGGGCATGGATAAAATTAAAAGAGAAAGTAAGTAATATTTTTATTATTATTTATTTATGTTATGGCCTGCTCAGCCTGCCCTGGGGGTGGCACTGGCACAACATGTGGTGTCAGGGATCGAACTGCAGTCCCCGCATTTGCCTAAGCTTGCCTAAGGTGCTTCAGACAGCTGAGCTATCTCACCAGCCCAAGAAGAATAATATAATATACTAAAAGCTGCTAGAGAAAAGAAACAGGTCACATTTAAAGGAAAACCCATCCGAATAACAGCAGATTTCTCTTCACAAACCATGAAAGCAAGAAGAGCATGGAGCAGAGTGCTTCAAGTCCTCCATGAAAACAATTTTCAGCCCAGACTATTGTACCTGGCAAAACTCTCCTTCAAGTATGAGGGAGAAGT
>PVJA010030100.1:0-26094 GCA_004027025.1 Myocastor coypus
AAAAAAAAAAAAAAAAGAAAAGAAAGAAGTGAAATTATAATCATTTTCATGTGACATGATCTATATATGAAGTTCAGAAAACTTCACAAAAGGACTCCTAATCCCAATTAACAAATTGAATAATGTAACAAGGATGCAAAATCATCGTACAAAAATCAATAGGACTTCTGTATACTGATAATGAATCTACTGAACAGAAAATTAGTGGAAAATTGCATGCACAATGACACAGAAAAATAGATATTTTAGATACTTAGGAATTACCCTAACTAAAGAAACAAATGACTTGTACAGTGAAAGCTACAGTACTTAGAAATTTTAAATTTAAGTGGATATCAGGAAATAGAAAATTAAGTTCTATTCCTTGGTAGGCAGAGCTATGGTAATCAAAACAGCTATATATCCAAAATTGATGTAGAAATTTAGTATAATCTAAATCACAATGCCAATAATATTCTTCATGGGGCTTGAGGGAACTACCCTGAAATTTACACAAAACAAAAATTCCAGTATCACAAAGTTAATATTGAGTAGCAAGAATAAAACAAGCTGTAATGCATTATAATCCCAGATTTGAAGTTACATTACAAAATTTTGGTGATTAAAAGAAGATATGAGGGGGCTGGGGAGATAGCTCGGTAGAATAAGCGTTTGCCTGACAAATGCAAGTTCCTGAGTTCATTCCCCAGTACCTAAAAAAAAAGGTACCACCTACACAAAAATAGATGAGGTTGAATGTGCCAAGAATGGAGGAAGCAATACCTTGCAAAAAGTTTCAAAAACATAGCATGAAGAAAGATAGGCTCTCTAATAAATAGTGGCAGGAAAATTGGCCATATATTCAAACAATACATGTAAATATAGACACATATTTTTACAATATACTGAAGTAAATTCAGATTAGATGAAATAATTATTGACATAAAACAATGGATAAAATATAAAAATATATAAAAGTCTTAAAATGCAAACATTTTGAGGATAACTATGCACTATGCTTGGACAGGAAATAGTACCAAGACTCAACAAAGAGCATCACATCAAATTAAAAACCTTCTGCACCACAAAAGATATAACCAACTGAATGAAAACACAACCCTTGCAATGGGAATTTTGTTTTTCCAGTTATTACACAAACAGAGGTCTCACGTTTAGAATTTATAAGCAAATCAAAAGTTTACACTCCTGTTTTTTTTTTTTTTTTTTTTTTTTTGCGGGACCAGGGTTCAAACTCACGACCTTGCACTTGCCAGGCAGGCATTTTATGCCACGAAGCTATCTCCCCAGCCCAGCAATCCTGGTTTTGATCCAATCAAAAGTGGGAAATATAAATGAGTAGATTCTGAACAGAATATGAAGTATAAGTGGCCAACATATGCCTGTTGAAATACTCAACTTTCCATTGTCCATTAAAGAAATGCAAATTAAAAAACAATGGGGTTAATTCTTCCCTCAGCAGAATGACCATGGTCAAGAAATCAAATAATACCAAATGCTAGTAGAACTGTAGGGAAAACGGAACCTCCTAATTTGTTGTGGGGAAGCCAAAGTAGTAGAATCACTACCAAAGTCAGGATGAGTTTCTTTTTAAAACTAAGACTAAATTTCACATTTATTCAGATATTCCCATTCTACATATGTTCTCAAGAGTCAGTGACAACACATTCAACAATTTAATGTACACCCATGTATGTGGCAGCACAAGTCGCAAAAGCCAAATTTAGGAAGCAGCCTATAAGTCCATCAACAAACAAATGCATAAAGAAGAAGTATTTACACATAATGGACCATTACTCTTTCATTAGAAAAAGCCATTGTAGTAACATAGCTGCACTTAGAGATCACAATGAAATAAATAATACACAAATTTAAATATTGCATGGTTTTTCTTATGTGACACATTCTACTTATAAATGAAAACAAAATGAAGAATATAAAATAGGAAATAGGGCGATAAATCTTTGTCAAAAAATAAGAGCATCAGAGATGGAGTATGAAAAGAAGATATGAAAAAGGAATTAAGATAGTTATGGATATGTGTCAAATCCATATATGAAATGTAAAGGGTAAGTACTCCAAGAGTGTACTTATAAAAGTACATATTACATAAAATTTTGCATCTAATCTACTTAGACTAAGTTTTGATGTATATAAAATATTAAAATTTATTATATATTTATAGATTTATGTGATTAGTTTCATTTTCTTGGTCTTTTGTTAGATTGCACTTGAACATGACCTTTGTCTTTCAGTGAGATCAGTAAGACAATTACCTGTTAAACCTAGTTCTTGGCATGGACAGGGGAAAGTTTTGTAGAGTTAGAATCCATAGGGTGGAGCTTGGTTAAGTGTACAGAGTCCAACTGCTATGGAAATTTTCCTATTATCCCATCATTATCTTGTTTCCTTTTCTTAATGTCAAAATTTTATAGTTGTAATGATTTTGAATAAATATTATCTTTAAAAATTCTCCAAAACAAAGCCAGACTATGACTTTTTTTAAGGAACTCACTAATCATAATGGCTTTAAGCACATTGGAAGGTATACAGTCTCACACAGAGATTCTTTCTTTAGCATTTAAATACTATTCTTTCAAATTACTGAATGGTTAATAATAAAAGTTATATTAGAGAATATTCTGAGTTCTTTTACTTTCCCAGAAGCCAGAAGATCTCTAACAGATAAACTAATGTTCTTTGCCTTTTTCATTATCTAAAGAGAATAGAAAACAGTCAGAAAAATAAAAATAAAAATAAAAATACATAACCTTAAAAAAGATATAAAACTTCACCAAATAAAACAATAGCAATTCAACAATTGTTGCTGTACTGATGAACTGATTTGTTTTGCAAAAGGCTCTTTTGCCATTGTGAATTCTACTTTGATTTTTCACAAAATAATTTAAAATTAGAAAAATATACATTTTTATGAATTTTCTGATAGTATATTGACTAATAAAAGTAGGAACATTACTGTTTGTTGTATAACTTTTAATTTAAAACACTTGTGGGAAATCATTTGAAATGTGCAAAAAGATAGTCATAGATTAGCATTTTGAAATTGTATTTTTACAAACTTGTACAAACTCCATAGATCTTATTTATTTTGAGCTTGGACTACTGAAAAATTTCAAAATTGTACAAATGATTCATTTTTACTTATGCACTTTATTTTAGACTTAATATATATGCATATAACTATACATGTTCATTACGATTAATTACACTGGCAACATATTATATTAATCTTTCAAAAATCCTCAAGAAGGTATTAAAATTCCTCACACACCATAATGTTACGTTTGCTTCTTCTGTGTGACTAATAGATTCTGACATTTTATTAAAGGATGGTGGGCCAGGATTCTTCAATACTCTGTAAAATATGAGCTCCAGTGCTGTCACAATTAAAAAAAAAAAAAAAAAAGAAAATGAACATCTAAAACTACTCAGTGAAAGGGGGTGTTAACTATATGTCTTTTACGATTGACCTGTAAGTTTTGTATGTGGATTATGAAGTTTATATAATTTTTCTTTTATATCTCAAATAAAGCAAAAGAAGGCATTTTATAAATTTCCAAAGATGATTATTTCACACAAGGACTGTAAAAATCAAAAGCAATAGTCCATTCAATGAAGTTGGAGAGACGTCATAATATCTCTTTCCTTCTTCCTTCCACTCTCTCTTCCTGAAATGGAAACTAGTGAACTTGCAAAATCTCAGTTTAAACTCTAAAGGCTGTAGGGGTATATTAGTTTTTCCTCCCAAGATAGCTTAGAAGAGTGAAGACTCTCACTTTGAAGGAGATATTCAACATTGTTCAGCAATTGCTACTTGACAGGGAAAGCATGGCATATTAATGCCGGTGCCATATGTTGGATAGAGTGGTAGAAAGGTCTGCTGGTAATAACATAAAAATAATGATTACTTTCTCTATGGGACTTCTTTTCCAGTTCTTAAAAAAAAATACACCTTAGATTTTCCATACATCTCAAGTATCATATTGGGAGCTTTCCTCTGAAAAATCTCCACAAAACTGTTGCAATGGCTTTATTTGTAGTAACCTAAAGTGACATCTAACAGAATTTTTTCAACACATTAATAGTAAACTGACTATGGCAATCCAAGCACCAAAATACTACTCAAAATAAAAATTAACTACTGATACACATAATGATTTAAATGTATATCAAAGATATTTTACTATGTAGAGAGAAAAATAATATCAAAGGTTACACACTGTAATGATGAATGTTTAGCCTTCACCAAATGACAACACTGAAGATGGAAAACAGACTAGCTGGGGCCAGCTGTACTTTTTTGACAGTTACAGTGTAGAACTATCCTTGAGTAAGGATCATTGCTAATGAGAATAGCTAAAGATTGATAGATGAATGAAAATGTTGCCTCATTGTTAAAAGATGTCACAGTATAAAATCAGTGGCCCCATCTGAAACATAAATTTCTGTCCTAACAGGGATATCTTTTGATAAAATATCTCATTGTGTGATTTTAAAATGGTCATAATATACATTTGGATAAGTTCATGAAAAGTTCTTACTGTAGGTGTCCACAAACAGACTGTAAACATGATTTGAGGAACAATTTGTGATGAGCGAACTGACTCGAAGGGCCAAGTTATCGGGAAAAAAAAAAACCTTGGAACAAAGAATACAAAGTTTTCAAAACTGTTCTCCTCAATACATTAATTAGCAAGAACTATTATCTATAAGTTTCAGTTGAATTTAGCTACAGAGAGCATTGTAAGGCACAACGTGTGGCCATCATTACCTTCCATATTATAGATAACAAACAATTCTTATATCATAAACTTACTGGAATATTAGGAGACAGGTTAAACATATAAAAAGAATATAACATATTATAAAACCAGCTTTCCAGCGAGTAGTGTAAACCTTGTACAGAGTTGTCATCCACAGATTATACTGTAGGGGCAACACTGTTGTTAAACTGAGTCCTAAGAGGAGCAGCCTTGCCAATTACTCATCTAATAAGTAGGCACTCAAACCAAATAGTAAGACGCTCCAAGCGCTGGCAGCTGGAAATTTAAAGCCCATTTAAATTGGGTCATAGGTACTTCATATTATACTTATATATTTCTTTTTATTTATATAAACAAAAATGAGATGAGGTGTTTTCATCTTGGTTTGTTACTATATAGCTCAAAACAATGACATTAATTTATTTGCTATCCTTAAACATACAATTGCAAAGTTCTTTTATAAAACACACAAATAAAATTAATAAAGAAATGCAACTGAAGGTAAGCAAATGAAAGAAATGTTACCTGAAATTCTAATTTGTATGTATTGATATGACAAGCAATAATGGTGAAGCCATAAACAAATTTTCAATATGATGAAACTGCAGTTATTAAAAATATTAGACAAGCTATGCTTTTTAACAAGTTTCTGTTTTTATAGCTTTGATTAATTTCATTAAAAATAAGATCTAGTACAACACTGAAGAAAATTTAGTAAAATTTTAAATTGTTGTATGTGTACCTAAACATTCCTTTCGAGCTTGTAAAGATAAAATTCACTGTACCTAAGTTTGGAACGCATTTTCAATCAAATAAACTGGCATAGTTCAGTTGCGTTCCTGAAGTATGATTCATTATGTTGCTTTGTTCAGAAATCACACGAACATCCCGACTACAGTATTTATAAGCCATGTGTCAGTTTCTCGCCGGCAGTGAGTGTCGCCGAGGTAGCGCTTTTGTTGTCATGGCAGCGCTGGATCGTCAATGTTCAGCGGAAGAGCTGTAATTTGCAAACTGAATGACAGGCAGCATTGGAAATGCTCTTCAGCGGCCTTTCCGAGATAAGTTGGAAGCTTGAGGTGCAAACCTTTTCTCTTCCAGCCCTGCTTTACATTAATCTTCACACCATGTTGGATGTTTAGGTAAGGATGGATAAAAGGGCTCTCCAAGGTTTGAACTTAAAATAAATTTTGCTAATAATGGAGCAATACATATGTGATAAGACTCACTAGGTCAGGATAGGTTGTTGTCTTCTTCTTCCCCTGGAACAAATTTTGATCTTTTGTAATCAAAGTATGTATTATGATCTTTCTTATACTGCATATAGGAAGGAGCAAACAAACAACAACAAATGTGTATGTGTGCGTGTGTGTGTGTGTGTGTGTGTGTGTGTGTGTGTGTATGCATGTACATTAGTAAAGCAGCATCTACTTGGTCATTTCTTTTCTTCCATAAATAAAGTCAGTTATTCTCCTGCCTGGAATTGAACTACTTTCTATTGCACGACTGTTCAATTTTCAAGTCCAGCATGCAATAACCAATGTCCTCTTGACTCTTCTATGTACCAAATAGCAATCAAGCCCTTCTTCAGTAAACATGTACAATGTATTTACTGTCAAGGTATAATTTGACAGAATGTAGAGTCTATAACTATTTTACATAGTGGGTAATTCCAAAACTAGTGTGTTATAGCAACTCTGTAAACACTCATATAGCAACTCTGTAAATACTCATTGACTGATTAGAAACAAAATAATATTACTGCTATAGCAATAAGCTACTGGTTAAGCTTCATAATATATCTATTTATGTATTTAATTTTGCCTTATGAATGTCACCACAAATAGATAATGAGCTTGCAAAAGGAGAAATTATCCATAAAACTATGCACTATAAATACCAAATTCAATTCTATATATTTACTGTCTCCTATAGAATCTCAATATTGTTATATATAAGCAGTAGAAAGTCTACTACATAGCTAGTACATGCTAAGTATTTAATAGAAATAGCTGTATATAGCATTATTGAAAATTTTAAAAAGTCTTAACAAAGAAAAATAATTTCTTTTTGTTCTAAAGATTTATGTATTTATTTGCTACATGGTCTAGCTGCACAGCTCAGGCTCATAGTAATCCTTTTGTCTAAGCTTCCCCAGTGCTGGTATTACAGGCATGCAACAGAATGCCTGGTTTCGGTGGCTGACATAGAGTGGGGCCTACATATCTTGCAGTACCAGTCTCAAACCTTAGTCCTTGTACTTTCTAGGCTTGTGCTTAGGCTGATGTGCTATCTCCATGGCTGCAGAAAACATTAACTTCATTTGCTAAATTAAAGTTAATTTGCCAAACATAATAAGCCAACAAGAAGCTACTCTTGCTGTAAGTGGAATATTTCTGTAAAGTAGGATATATGAATCCTATTCTAAATTGCTTTGTCATAGACCCTGGGGAAGCCATAAATCTTAGTTGTTCCATTTCCAGTTCTAAATGGAATAGCAATTCCTGTCTCCTGTACAACTTATAGCTGTGCAGTGATCTTAGGATACAGAATCGTGTTAGCTAAGAACTTAGGTATTGCCAGAAGTAATTCAGCAAATGTTTGACAACAACCTTGAATCATTTCTTTAAAAACACTTGATGACAAAGTTAGTATAACTTTACCTACCTCCTGTTTAGTCATTCAACTAATAAATATTGAATATCATTGCTTGACCTGCTGTGCAAACAAATAACTCTAATATAATTCAAGTAGGTATTTTATTTTAGGTATATAAAAATTTCAATAAGTGCATAAAGGAAAGAATTTCACAGATCTTCTGACGGAAATTACTGGGTGTGCTATAACTCATGTATTTCAGTTTTAGAAAAGTATTATGAATGTATTCATGACTGGTTGAGTATAAATTTGTGGAAAACACATTTGATGGCAGTAGAGAAAGGTAAATCAACACTTCAACATTTTCATGCAAATTATTCAGTGCCCATCCTGATCAGATTGTCACTTGAATAATTCTTGTCTTTGAGTTATTTAATTAGATTGTAAAAAAAACAAAACCTGCCTATAAAATTTGTAGGTTGTCTCAACTACTTTTCTGTCATTGCTAGGACAAAATACCTGCCACCCAAAACTAAGGATAGAAATATTTATTTAGCCAACAGTTAGTGGAGGTTTCAATCCATACTCAGGTGGCTCCAAGACAGAATGGCACATGGCAGAGGGTGGCCATTCTTGGTAGCAGAAAACAGCAGCTGCTGTGGCCCCTAGTGAGCCCCTCTCCCTTCCTCTGCTATATCCAGATTACCCACAGGAGGGCAGGCATAGCACTAACACCCATAATCCCAGCAATGGATCATGACTTAATCACAAACTCTAGAAGCCTCCCCACTGGCTGCATGAGACTATAGGGAGACAACTAGATACCAACTATAACAGTGGCAGAAAACTGGTTAATATTGCAAAAGTTGTTGAGGCAATATTAATTATAAACATCACCTTTAAAACCTAAAACAATCGGTTGAAGTTAAGAAAATAAAACATACCAGATCATATTTCACTAAAAATACGATTTTAGAAATCTCAAATGAAGTATAGAGTTGAAATTTTCTTATCGAAACATTTATAGCTGTCCAAAGTAAGTTAGATGAAGCAGTGCTTAATTAGCTCTGATTTGTCTTTAAAAATGATAGTGTGTTTTTCTTATTCTGTATGCATTTGAAGATAAAGTCTGTGACAAAGCTTATAATTCCTTTTTATTGTTTCCACATCTTTATATTGTATATCTAACAGATTTACTTTTTGATTAGTTACATTTTAAAATCATCATGGACAAATGATAGGGGGCACAAAAGGATGAAAATGACATGGGAGCAGTTTAAAAATCATGGCTTCTCCTGTGAATTTGATAGTTCTTGGGCAGTTTTAAAATTATATCAAACAAAGTATGATGAAAGGACTTAGCTATTCCTAACAGAAAGAAGAGAAGATTAAAGGGAAATATTGCAACAACTTTAAATATTTTAAAGCTATTATGCTCCAGATGTACTCTGTTAAGTGCTATTAAAGAAGGAAAAAATGAACAAGAGAATGAGTTATAATGTTGACTGAAAATAACAAATGTACGATAAAAGAGATTTTTATGCTTCATTCACTATTGTTCCCAGATTTTATGTCTAAACCATGAAAATAATAATCTGAAATTTTTGAAAGCATTAATGTATTATTCAATAATAAATATCCTATTCTAATAATCTCAAATGTAACATAAACATTCTGAAGAACTAACTGATGAGATTGCTGCTAAATTTGCTGCCATAAACAATTTTAAATTATATCCTAATAATAGCTTAGATAATTGTATTGTCAGTTTCTTCTGGTCTTTTGAAAGGAGCAGTTAACGCTTAAGTTTTTTTTTTTTTTTTTTTTACTCTGATTATTTTTTCCTCTTGAAGTTTTTATAGCTTCTTTATTATTGTTTTGTTTTGTTTTAATTTTTCATTTAAATGAATCTTAACATGTTTATGTCTGCTAAACTGAACAGCTAATTTAAAAATAGCATCATGCAATACGGTAACCATTGTTGAATTCCTATTACTTGGTTCAGTGAAATCTTGTATAACTTCTAATGTTTTTTCTCTATCACCATTTTTTATTCTTTAAAAGTAAAAAATAATACATTATATTATAATTGAGGAAAAATAGAGGAAAATAATGGAAATATTGTGTGGAGTCTTTGCCTTAAAACTAAAAATATCAAGTTGAGTGTGGTGGTTCATGCCTGTAGTCCCAGAATTAGGGAGGCTCAGACAAATTCAGTTCAAGACCAGGCTAAACTGCACAGTGAAAACCTCTCCCAAAAAGGACGAAAAACAAAATAAGAACAAAGAAATGTAAAATTATCTTCATAAGAATTTTATCTCTTAATGAATTTTAAATTGTAAAAATTATAAGTAAATATATGAGTTAAGTTTGACACATTTCAAGTGTATATATGTTGCTTTTATGTAAGATTGCGTAATAGCATAATATGTTATTTTATATGTTTGACTTAAGCAATATGAGTGTCAAAATACTTGTTTGTTATTCTTGCAACAGCAGCAAATTTCAACATTTACTTACTCCACATTCTCTTTTAAATTTCTGATATTCAAATTGATCTTGACGGGGGCGGGATTGTATTCTACTATCCTGTCCTGTCCTGTCCTGTCCTGTCCTGTCCTGTCCTGTCCTGTCCTATCCTATCCTATCCTGTCCTATTCTACCCTACCCTATCCCATCCCAGCCCATCCCAGCCTATCCCAGCCCAACCCATCCCATCACATCACATCCTATCCTATTTATTTGCTTAACTGAACAGACACTTACTTATAAAGACTCTTGCAACCCAACAACTGTGTCTCAATTTTTGTCCTTTTCTTATTTTATATCAAATTCTGGTATTTTAAAACTATGTATTATCTGTGCAACATTTGAAATTTGTAAGAAACATTTAAGATAGAATCACTACAATGTTGACATTGTTAATTGGGGAAATGTTAGAAGTGTCCTCAGAAGTCTGATGTTTATATAATGTTTTATGACATTATAGTTCATTTTTATCTCTCTATTCAACTTTATGTTGAATGATCCCCAAAAATTTTTGAGAAGGGAACATTCCTACCTTTTACTAAACTCAGAGTAGGTCAATTAGTGGTCAGAATAAAGTACGTCTATCAACTTGGTCATTTAACTTACTGGTATATAATGTTCTTTCAAACTTTAAGTATGATCTTGAGACAGACATGCACTTATCCTCCAAATCAGTAATAGTTTAACTTGGCGTACAGCCTTAAGTCTATCCACTTACAGATACTCAATTACATCTATCATTTTAGTTTCTTGTGTATCATGTTTAGTTATTTTTACATTCTGATTCTAATACAAAGCTTATTGTCTAGACATTTAAATCAATGTTATTTAAAATTCTGATTAAATGGAATAGAAGACAGATACTTGTTAGTCCTATTTAGAAATGTTCTCACTAACTGATATCAATGTTCATATTTAAAACCAGCCAATTATGCAATCAGTCACTGAAGCACCACCCCCATTCTTTTCATAAATGATGAAGGATTTTGATCTAACACTTGATAAAATTCAGATAGAATTTATTTAATATATTGTCAAAAGATAGAATCTTACAAGAGAAAAGGGAAGATGGTTTGATTTTATATTAACATGTGCTGTTTCCTCATGGTCATGTTTGTTTCTAGACATGGATATAAAATTTATTAGCAGAAATGTATATTAACATTTTGTTTTCCATAATTGTCTTCCTTTTTCCTATGATTTTCAGTGTTGGTGGACAAACACTAGGTCTTACACATGGCAGGCCAGTTACCACTGCTCTAACCCAGTCCTTGATGATTGCCCTTTATCTCTGGTTCTACAAATTTGTCGACACCAGCTTTATATATCTTTTGAAAATTATTATTTTTAAATTTTTCATGTATTTGATTCAGTGTTTCACTATCAGCTTGGACTCCTAGTATGCCTCCTGTCCCAGCCTTCCCAGTGGCGAAATTACAGGCATGTGCCACCATGCCAGATCTTGGTGACTAGCACTGTTCATCCAGGTCCCTGCATCAGTACTGGCAATTGAGCCTGGGTCCTTGTGCTTGCCAGGCAGGTGCTTAGACTGCTGAACTATTTCCATGTTCCTGTAAATTCTTTTAACGTTTTGCTTTATACTTTTTTCTCATTTCAGTGGTAGAAATTCATGTAAGGCAGCTAAAAGTATATTATCATTTATTTATTTGTATTAGATTTTAATTTATTTTTATGTAAAGATTTAGATCTTCTTTTGAAAAAATAAAACAAAATTTCACTACAAAACAATAACAATAGTTAATATATTGCATAATGTTATCTTCACAATAGCTACTCAGAGTACAAGATAGAGGCATCAAGATTCTTCAATGTTAGTGGAATCCATTCTTTTCAGTGAACTAAGAGAAATTAGTGATACAACTAGTATGAAATTTTTTCTTTTTCCCATCCTTCCTTTTACCTTTCACTCAACGAAGTTCCTTACGGAACAATTTCTTCTCATTTCATGTTATCCATTATATATATTAGAACTTACTCTTTCATTCTCTCAGGGAAAAAATATGGTGTTTATACATGAGAATCTAATTTATTTCATAAGCCTAGAAATGACTCAAGTTTATCCTTCTTTATGACTAACTAGTACTCTGTTATATAAAAATAGCACATCTCTAGTGGGTATTCAACTGGTTCAGTTCTCACACCCAGCCGAATTGAACTGTCATTGTGCTGGATATGGCGGTCCCACCTGAAGATTGTTGACAGCAGCATACAAGGCAGAACAAGAGAAGGTGTAGAAAATGCTGTTAGGGATACTGTTCAGAGAAGCTGTTGGAGCTGTTGGAAGCTGCTGGTTCTGTTGGGCTGTTCTGATGGAGGACCTTGTCATCTGGCTTTCCTGGTGAACTTGGATGTTTTTCATGGAAGAGGAAGTCTGGATCTTTGTTCTCACTGAGAATGGCTACAGTTCATTTTGAAAAAATTCTGGTCTTCATCTTAAGCATCCCTTCCTGGCTCTTGAGGGTAAAAGAAGCTTTTCTTGTTGGCTTTCCTGATGGGGACTAAGCTTTCCTCATTGCTGGAAGAGCTCACGACCTCACTATTACTCAGGATGACTGTCATGCCTTTGGGGAAGCTCTGGTACTTACACTGAGCATTGCTTCCTAGATTAAGGTAAGATCCCTCAGCCTCCTAATACAGATGCTCCTTTCTGCTGGCACAGACTTTCTGGCTTCTGCCACTGACTTTTGGGCCTTGCCAGCACAAATCTGCAAAGCAGACCTTGCGTGAGACTTTGTTGTGAGGTCTAGGCCTCTAGTTGTACTTGTGAGAGCCATTGTTATGAGCTCTACACTATCCACTATACTCATGCAAGATATTAGGATCCAGAACCTCAGCTGGATTCTTTAGTGTTTAGTGTGTGGGCAGATTTCCTACCTTTCTTGTATATGATTCTTGAGCGATTCATTATAAACTAACAATATAAAATGTGTCCTCTATCATATTGTTTCCCTTGGAAAAACACTAAACCCTGAAACAACAACTTTTAATCACGCTTCCATTGATTAGTATTTGGATTGTTTCCAAGATTTAGCTATTATAAATTGGGCTGTTATAAATATAAGTGCACATATATTGCCATTGTATGATACTTTTAATTCTTCAAGGAAGTTACTCAGAAGGAGAATACCTAGAGGGAATGGGATCGCTAATCCTAATATTTCAGGAACCTCTATATTGATTTCCACGGTGGTTGTAATTATCTACACTCTCATCAAGCATGGAAAAATGTTATTGTCTCCTCATAAGCCCTCCATCATTTTTATGAATTTGTTCCTTGATGATATCCATGCTTTCGGCTAATCTCAGTATTATGTTAATCTGCATCTCTTGAGTTACAAATGATGTTGAGCATATTCACTGGAATAAAGATGACCTCTTTAATAAGTGATTCGGGAAAATCTGGCTTTCTACATGCCAAATACTAAAACAAGACTCCTGTCTATCACCATGCACTAAACTAAAATTGAAATGGATGAAAGATCTAAAGATAAAAGCAGAAACACTAAATTTTCTGGAAGTGCAGATAACAATCTTGAAGATATAGGTGAATGCAGACTTCATGAACAGAGTTAAAAATCACATAAAATATTTTTTTTTCTTTTTTGTGGGACCGGGGTTTGAACTCACGACCTTGCACTTGCCACGCAGGCACTTGTGCCACGGAGCTATCTCCCCAGCCCCACATAAAATATTAATAAGACTCAACAACTGGTATTCTATCTTAATTTTTGCACAGCAAATGAAGTCACTAATAGCATGAAAAGATAACTCTCTGAGTAGGAAAATATTTACCTATTTTTCCATATTTATATTTATCTATTCTTTTCAAAAAATTCCCCAACTATAACACCACTATATTAATTCATTTCTGTCAGGATTGAAAATGTATTTGTTCTACCATAACACATCACCACTCTTAACCTTCAGTGCTGAGATTAAATTAAATTTGAGCTAAACCTAGGTGCACTGTAGAAGCACCGATTCCTTCTACTCACACCATGTCTTTCCTATTTTATAATCAAATAACTAAATTAAACTGATGATGTCTACCAAGAAAGTTGCTGTCACCATCCATAAATGTACTCTGTTAGAATTAATGTGTGTTTGGTGGAACATCAAAATTTTGCATTTGAAAAAAGTTATACCTTTAAATATTTCATTCATTGCTCTTGGCAGTCAGATCCATAGCAAGTACCTATCCTGTCTTTCTGTTTCATTTATAACATGACAGAAAGCAACAGGGTTCCTGGGCAGGATCCTACATTTCTGGTATTCTGTGCTGTGCAGTTTTATTCTGTCATTTTGGCAAATATAAAGGATCTGCGGCTATAGCTGTAAGAACCTATAAGATTTAAGAATTGTTCTAGCAGCTTTTCCTCTGTGCAAACAAGAAATGTCTGAAGATGTTATTAAAAATTATCTTCCCAATTAAGAATATGTCATTCATAAAATCTCTTCTGCTCTATGGTAAAGTAAGTATTTTTAGAACTATAATGAAAATATAAACGTGTTGTACCTATTTATTCATTTATTTTAAAGATTTATTTATTTGTTTGTTTGATTGTTTCTTATAGGGCCTCACTATGCAGCTTGGACTTAGACGGATTCTCCTGTGTCAGCCTTCCCAGCTCTGGGATTATGGAAATGTGCCACCACATCTGATTTCAGTAGTTGGCTCAGCACAGGGCCAGCACAGCCTGTACCAGGGATCGAACCCGGGTCCTTGCACTTTTCAAGCAGGCACTTAGACTGCCAAGCTGTTTCTCAGGCTCAAACATGTTTTTTAGAAACAATACTTGTACCTAGAAAATACCTAATCAGAGTAACCCACTACCAACTAATCTCAGCATAAACTTTTCACGTTGGTAACAGAAAAGTCTAAAACTCACTTCAGTTCCTGTCAAGTCAATATTTATTTATTTATTTATTTATTTATTTATTTATTTATTTTTGCCAGTTCAGCCTGAGAGTGGCGCTGTTATAGCATGTGGTCCTAGGGATCAAACCACAGTTTCCTGCGTCTGCTTAAGCTTGCCTAAGAAAGTGCTTTAGACCGCTAAACTATCTCACTGGCCCAAGCATTCATTTATTAAGTTTACTAAGAACAGGCTCCATATCAGCAGTAGTGGAGGTTAAAATACTAAGGATGTTACAAACTCTGCTCAGAGAATTGTCAGTGCAGTCTAGAACTCATGACCATCGCTGGATGATGGGATGCATGAGGCTCACAATATGATGACACATACCAGAGAAGCTCCTGGTAAAAGGAAATGAGAAGACTCCACATTTGGTTTTTCTTTTTTTTTTTGTCTTTTTGAGACAGGGTCTCGCTATGCAGTTGAGGCTGGTCCTGAGCTCACTTTTGTAGCCCAGGCTGGTCTCGAACTCGCTCCGATCCTCCTGCCTCAGCCTCCCGAGTGCTGGGATTACAGGCGTGAGCCACCACGCCCAGCCTGGTTTTTCTTTATATTTGCTCGTTGAAGTACATATGGAATGCAATGGGTAGAAGACTACAGAGCAGATAAAAGTGAAAAATATATTGACACAAGGAACTAGGAACGAGACAACTACTTAATCCACTGAAACCTGGAAAAATGATGGGACCAAGAGGAGTGAAAAAAAGATAAAAGAATAAGCTCAAAGCAAGCTTGTATCCCTGCAAATAAATTTGACTACCAGATGAAATTTTCACTTGATCAATAATACATATTACATATTTCAAAGCAAGTGAAATAACTACTACTGTATTTGAAAAATTCACCACTAAGTAGCAAATAGGAAATAATCTAGCAATACAGAGAAGAAGATGAAATCCAGGATAATTTTACTTTGTTTCCTAATATCACTCCTTTACTTGGTAGCTATATAATCTGGGAAATTTACTATTTGAGCTTTTTTTGTTTTGTTTTGTTTTGCAAAACCAAGAGAATGGTAATTATATGTCTAACTCATAGTATTATGAGAATTAAACATGACATTTATAAAAATACGTAATAGAATGTAATATTTAGAGAAAATGGTACAAAATGTTGGCTGCAATTGATTAATTTCATTGAACATCTTATTAGAGTTCCAGATATATTAAAATAATATAAGTGGAATATAGTTAGAATGAATGAGATATGGCAGGGGACTAAAAAGGTCTATGGTTCTTAAAAACACATACAGTATATGGGTAGCAAAAGAGCTTCAAAGAGGTCGTTGAGGAGGTACCTTTAGTTACCCAGAATAAACTCATCCCTCAGAAATTATAACATTATGTGCTGACTCCAAGGAGGTTAAAGCACAAGATCTACCTGAGACCATAATGTTAAGAAAAATAAATTAACCACACAGAGACATTAATAGTTCATGCTTTTTTCTTATATGACAAACTCTAATTATGAATAAAAGCCAAAGCAGTAAAGAATTAGATCTTTCTCAAATGGGAAAGAGTGAAGAAATACAGAGAAGAGGTAAGGGAGGGAAGAAAAAGAGATGAAAGATATTAAGATCTATTACATACCTGGAACAACTCCATACAAGAACAGTAGACATTATATACTATGAATATCTACAAACAAAAAAAGTAGGTGGAATATATTTTGAGCTCAATGTAGTGTTTTCACTCTTGTTAACAAATTCTCAACTTCTACATTGCATGAGTTTTAACATGTTAACCTTGATAACTATAGTCTGCTATAGTCAAATTGAGACAAAGGCCATCTATTCTAACTTTATAGGATTTTTATCATGAGTGTTGGACTTTGTCAAAAGCTTTTTCTGTATCTATTGAGATGACAAAGTGACTATTATCTTTGGCTTTGTTGCCAATTATGCTTACTGATTTGCTTAGGTTAAACCATCCCTGAAGTCCAGATAGCTCCCTTATTTTCTTTCCTCCCTGTAACAAACTACCTGCCATCCAGAATTAAGGAAGCAGAGGTTCAGTTAGCTCACAGTCTGTGAAGATTTCAGTGCACATTCAGCTGGCTCAAAGCAGAGTAGCATATTGCATAGAGAGGCACAGTGCATGGCAGAGAAAACAACAACAGCAGCAAGAGCAAAAGGGACCAGAAGCGGCAGCAGCCTTTCTCCCTTCCTTATGTTTCATTCAGGCTGTCCTCCCCAGGGCAGATGTAGTGCTCACACCCATAATCCCAGCACTGGATTATGAGTTAATCACAAACTCTAGAAGCCCAGTCCATGACTGCATCAGGCTTTCAGGGGACACCAAGATACAAACCATAACTCTTATTTGGTCATAGTGTATTGACTTCTTGATGATTTTCTGCATTCTGTTCTCTACTATATTGTTGAGGATTCTGGCGCCTCTGTTTCTTAGGGAGATTGACCTACAGTTATATTTAGGGTTGTGGCTTCCTTCGGTTTTGGTATCAGGACCTATTGATACATTGTGTATCAGGACCTGTTGATACATTTTGTCAACCTACAAAATTTAAGAGGTTAATTAAGTGACTCAGCAGGGAGCCAGGGTGCTTAAACTTTGCAAACAACTTCATCTTGTGCAAGAGAGCATGGATATTGTGTTAGTTATACAGCCCTACCCCCATGGCAGCCTCCTTATAAGAAAAGGAGAGAGGCAGCTCTTACTGCTGCTCACTTTACTCTTTGTTGTTTTCTTCCACTATGAGTTAGTATCCTGTGCCATATGTGCCACTCTGCTTTAGAGCCAGCCAAATATAGACTAAGACCTTGATAAACAATAAGCTGAATAAGTCTTTTCTTCCAAATTTTGGGTGTCAGCTATTTTTTCCAGAAATAAAAAATAAATAAATAAATAACCAAGATACAGGATAATATTTGGCCAAGAATGTTTCAGAGAGTACTGCTTTCCTTTCAAGTTCAATACAGAGTTTGATGAGATTGAAAGCTTCTCTAAAGTTCTTGTAGAAGTCAGCGGTGAATCTATCAGGACATGGTATTTTTATTTGTTGGTAAGTTTTTAATTAAATTTTCAATTTCATTGACTGATAATGGATTACCTGATATTTTCATATATTCTTGATTTAGCTGAATAATTCATTCATGCTTAGGAAACTGACTGGTTTGTCTCCTGTGTTTTCAATATTATGTATGAGAGTGAAGATTTTCAAAGTAGGAATTTAAGATCTGAAATTCCACAGTGTCTTTAGTTATTTTATCATTTCAATTCCTTATTTCATAAATCTGAGTCTTTCTTTCCTGTTTTGATAAGATAATTTTGGTTAAAATTTCATCAGTTTCATTTATTCCTTCATAGGACCATCTCTTTGTTTCATTAATTCTTTGGATTGTTTACTTGGTTTCAATTGTATTAATATCTGCTTTTATCTTTACAATTTCCTCCCTTACATGGGCTTGGGTTTGCCTTGCTCTTCTTTTTCTAGAAGCTTCAGGTTGTTTATTTGAGCTTGATCTGTTTTCTTGATGTGAGAATTCAACACTATGAATATCCATTTTAGAACAACTTTCATTGTATTTCTCAGTTTCTGGGCTATTGTGTCTCTGTCTTCATTTAATTGTGAGCATTATTCAATTTCTTCTTTAATTTCATCTGTGATCTATGGATTGTTCAGTACGCTATTATTTAACTTCCATGTGTTTATGGAATTTGAGGTTTTCTTTTGCCATTGTTCTCCAACCTTCTGACATTATGGTTTTATAATACAAAAGAGATGATTTCAACCCATTTGCATTTACCTAAGCATCTTTGTGGGCTACAAAATGGTTTATTTTAGATAATGTCCCATGTGCAGCTGTAAAGATGGGTATTCATATGTTCTTAGAATAGAACACTGTGTAAACATCCACTAAGTCCATTGGTTCATAGGCTTGGTTTCATTCTGATGTTCCTTTGCAAATTTGTTTTGATTTTTTTTTAATTTGGTTGATATATCTGTTTGTGATAGTGAGGTAATAAGTACTTCTATTATAATTATGTTATTACTCATTTGATACATTATGTCTATTAATATTTGTCTCAAATAGTTGGGTGTTCCCATATTTGGTGCTTACATACTTATGATTTGTGTCTCTTTTTCTGGGCTTTTTACCCTGTCAAGTATGCAGTTACTTTCTTTACCTTTTTTGCTCGTTCTTGGTTGGAAGTACACACTATCTGCAAACAAAATAGTTACTCTTGATTTTTTATGGCTTGTTGATGCAAAGAATATTGCTATCTATCTTTGGACTTTTATTCAGTGAATTTCTATTTTAATTAAATGTGTTTCTTGTGTATGGTATATTGTTGGATATTGTTTCTTGCTCCATTCCATGAATCTGCTTCTTTTGATTGAAGAATTGCTGCCATTTACAGTGATGGTCAAGCTGGTATGCATTGGCTTATCTTGGTCATATTATTTTCCTCATGTTGGTACCCTAATATTCCCCTCTGTTTAATTGCTTGCCCTTTTTGGAATTCATGAATAAAACCTAGATTTCATGGGAAATACTTCAAAAAATCAACAACTGGGAAAACGTCTTATTCAATTTTTTTTTTTTTTAGCAAAACGAATCACCAACAAAATGGGCAGCTGAGATTTATACATTCTTCTTAAACAACCAAACATATAAAAAGAATGGTTAATAACAATGGCTTTTGAAGAGACACAAATTAAAATAGCACCAATATTTCATCTCACCCAAGAAAGAATGGTTATCGTCAAGAAATCAACAAGCAAAAAATACTGGAAGGGCTGTGGGGAAAACAGGGGCACTTTTCCACTGTATGTGAGAGGGTAGACTGGTGTAGCCACTGTGTAAATCATTCTGAAGATCCCCCAAAAGTCTAGGATTAGAGTTCTTATTCCATTTAGCTATTCCAATTTTGGATATCTTCCCAGAGGAACTGTAGCATCATACCACAGCAATGTTATGTGCTTCCATGTTTAAAGCAGCACAATTTGTAACAGCTAAATTCTGGAAACAACTCAAATACCCATCAACTGTGGAATGGACAAAAAATTTGTTAATTTTATACAGTGCATGACTACTCAACCATAAAGAATAAATTTGAGACATTTCCATGTAAATAGCACGATGTGAGATCATACTCATAAGTGAAATAAATCAGAATCATGTGTGCCTGAACATACTATTGGCCCTTGGGTGTGAGAAACTGAAACGGTAAATATGTTCTAAAATATATAATAGATGTTGTGGAATGGATAAAATTTTTTCAAAAGTAAAAAGGAATAGGATAGTTGAAAGAGCAAAAGATAGTAGGGCAAAAGAAAAATGCAAATCAATTGTGCTATTAGTGTCTTTGACTTCATTAAAAGGGAAGATTTGTGCTAATACCGATTGGAGAAATGCTCATGCCCGTACTTTGTACACCAACCACTTCTTTTAAGGTAGCAGCATATAATGCATTAGCTACTGTTATTTTCCTATTATATTAAAAGATTTTGTTTTATCTTTTCTATGAAATTAAAAAAACTCTGCTAAAAGGACAATATTGACATATCAGTTTGATAAAATGGAAAGTATGTGTCTATTATATGATGTAATATATATGAGGTTTATAATACAAGTTCACATGTCAAAGAATTCACTTGTAAAAGACATGGGGAGGACTCCACATTTACTTTTTCTTCATGTAAGCTTCATACCTGTTTTATATAAATTTTATATTTATGTATGAATTCCCCCCCCTTTTTTTTTCTCAGAACCTGGCTTTGAACTCAGGCTCTTGCGCTTGCAGGCAAGCACTTATTCTACTGAGCTATCTCTCCAATCCGAAATGTAAGACTTTTTAAATTTTATTTATTTAGTTACGTTATGGCTAGCTCAGTCTGCCCTGGAGGTGGGACTGGTATAGCTTGTGGTGCCAGGGATTGAAGCACACGTTCGAACTTTCATACAAGTTGTGTATAAGCTATCCTGTGCACTGTGATAAGTTCTAGTTTTGCTGCTCTAGGCATACAAAACAAAGCACCTCTCTTAACCTGGGGCAAGTGTCGTTATGAAAACAGCTTATTATAAAAATAGCATACTAGCAAAATGAAAAGGAATATGCAGTTTTGTAAATGAAATATAGTAAGATTTTTTCAAGAGCATGTTAGTGAAAACAGTTTCAAGAAGAAATGAAATGTTCAAAACTTACAGTACAAAAAGCACTTCATAATCTGTTGTTTGAAAAAGAATACTAGAGACTATTCAGCTGAAAAATGCTAAGAAAAAACATTCAGATACACAGTACAGTCTGTCAGCACTTCAATAACATTTATGGCACTACAAAAATCTGTAATTATCCTTCAATTTTTCTAATATTTTAGAATAAAATAAAATCACAAAAAAGGTCAATTACACAACTAAATACGTAGGGTTTTTGGCAGGCTTGTAAATTAAACCAAACAGTAATTATGAAGACGGTGCAGTGCTCCTCAGTGTTCTCTGTTTTTTTGTTGTTGTTGTTGTTTTATTTATTTATTTATTTATTTATTTATTTATTTTTGTCTTTTTGGGACACGGTCTCACTATGAAGTTCAGGCTGGCCTTGAGTTCACTTTTGTAGCCCAGGCTGTTCTTGAACTCACACCGATCCTCCCGTCTCAGCCTCCCAAGCTCTAGGATTATAGGCGTGCGTCACCACGCCTGGCTTCCTCAGTGTTATTTTATTCCCTTTATCATAAATTTTTCTGTTAGTCATCACAGTGCAAATGCAGAAAGGACTCTGAACACTGACTGGACCTTCACTGGTGTTAGTAACAGTAAATTTAAAATATCTCATATTTAAAGGTAGATTAAAACACTGGGGCTGGCAAGATGGCTCAGTAGTCTACAGTGCTTGCTTAAGCAAGCTTAGGCAACTACAGTGACTGCAGTTTGATCCCAGGCACCACATGTTGCACCAGCACCATCCTCAGGGTAGGCTGACCCAGCCATACCAACAACAAAAAAAGATGGATTAAAACACACATAATTTGACTTTGAACTTATGTTTCATTTGTTAGTGTTGATTAATTTTATTTTGGATCCATAAAATAGCATGAACTATAATCCTCTATTTACGAAAGTATTTAGGAATATGTCATAAACCAATAAACCAAAGGATTGTAAAAACTAATCTGTAAGATAATGATGTGTTTAAAATATGATTTCTTGGACCTGGCAAGTAGATCAGAGGATTGAAGAGCCTGCAAGCAGGCTCAGGGTCTTGGGGTTCTATGCCCAGGCTTGCCATGACAGTCCCGCCCCTGGGGCAAGCTGAGACAGCAATTGAGATGGGTATGGCGGCCCACGCCTGTAATCCCACCTCTTTAGAGGCTGTAAACAGGTGGATAACTGCGAGTCTGATCTAGTAGTGAGACTCTGAAAACCCAGTAGACCCTTTCCTAAAATATAAAATAATAATAATAACCATAAAAGTAAAAAACGAAATATACTTTCTTATGGCTCTATATGGAATAATGTGTTCAATATTTAGGCTAAGTCATGTAATTTTGGATGTCTCAGAGACAAATTATAAATCCCACACGTTTATTATAAATTTAGATACTTCAATACTTTAATGCATACAGTTTTCAATAGAGGTGTTTTAAATATTCATGAGTTTGTATTTAATGACCATGTAAATGTTGCTATGCTGTAATATGATATGCTTAAAAGGGTTTTTAAATCTCATAAACAAAATAATCTGTGGGGTCAAACAAAACTTTAACCATAGGAAAAAAGGAATAAAAAATGGTTTATCATAAAATATCTTAACATATCACACTATCTTTTTTTAAAAAAGAGCCCTACATTGTGGAGGAAAAATATTACAAAGAATAGAATTTTCAGCATTAAATATTTGTATTAAATCAGCAATATTTAATTTTTAATGATGCTAACAATAGCAGCCATCCAGCCTGTTGTTTTGCCCTGTTTACATGACGTTATTTTGTCATTACTCTGAAAAGTGGAGTTCAGAGGAAGTTCACTTAGAGATATTGTATCTTTGGTAAGATCCAAGCTCTGCACTGCAAGCCACTGGGGACTGGTTCACAGCCTAAATATGAACATGCCTAGAACAACTAGGAGTTTTCTGTTTCATGTCCTGCCCTTAGCTATGCTATTTGTCGGAATCTGTGATCAGATTACAGAAATATTGTGCTGTAACCTACATTTAATCTAAACTAAAGATATCAAAAGTCATGTAAAGAAATTCAATTTTGTTGCTTTTAAGAGCCAAGTGAAGGGTGAAGTTATATTTTGGTATAGCAAATGTTGTTGAGCAACATAAATTGTTCTCAACATAGTTTATATCAGTGAAGGGCAAATGTAAGTTGTTTCTTCATTTTAAGGGGAAATGCTGTATGAAATTTCTTGTACAGGTACCAACATATCCATGGACAAGAGGTCAGGGAGAATTATAAGAAAATGAATGTTGGAGAAAATCTCTGGAGAAATTGTAAGATTCCTATATGATATTTCAGTGCCCTTAGACACAGCATTCCTGTCCTCTGGTATACAGTAGTTACCTTTAACTCAGTTTTTATTTTTATTCTACTAGTAGAAAAGGGCAGCTTGTCATTCTATCCCTTCCACTGTTGCTCGTTTTACTGCTATCTGAGCCTCGCGACTTTACAGCCCATTCTGAGCTCATCTTTAATAAGCATTTACACTTGAACAGACCTGTTCCACTGTTTATTACTCCCAGGCTTCATCAGGGTCTCGGCAGTTTTGTACAACTTCCCATATGCATCATAAACATGAATGAACACTTAGGAGACTTCGTGAATTTTTTTTAATTTTTAATTATGTGCATGACTTACTTTTGTTGTATAGGCATCAATGTCACCTTTAATTTGACTTGCACAGCATTAAGGAATTACTTAGGATAACATAACTTATTAAATACTGCAGAATATCTTGTGGAGGCATAGGGGTCGGCTTTTTTCACTGGTAATTAAATAATATGTCTCTTACAGCAAAACACAAAGGATAGAGTTTTGGTTATGTTTCAAATGTTATAAGATCACTAAAAACAGAAAAAAATTAAAAATATATAATTGCACCAAAGACCATATGATTCTAAGATAAAATTGTTGCAATTTTAAACAGGGGGCATAGTTATATATTTTGCCTAAAGGAATTAATTGAAATGAAATGCTAATAAAATTTAATTAAATTCAAAACATTCAGTTACTATGTATTCTTTAAAAGTTTCTATACATAATATATTTCCTAGTTTCAAACAATGGTAAACAGTTCATCTTGACTTTCTAAAGAGGCATCTGGAATACAAAAGTTTTCACAAATTGCGTGCAGAGGAATGGAAAGATTCCTTCCTTCCTTCCTTCCTTCCTTCCTTCCTTCTTCCTTCCTTCCTTCCTTCCTTCCTCCCTCCCCCCCCTCCCTTCATTTCTTCCTTCTTTCCTTCCTTTTTAATTTCTATGTTTCCTTCTTTCTTCCTTCTTTTTTTCCTTTCATTTTTGGCGGGGGTTACATGTTTTGACTATTCTAAATTGCTGCCAGTGAAATGCTCCCGTTCAGACTAGTGAAGCCAATTCAGGACTCTTGAGAGTCTGCAGAACTAACATTGTTATGTAGCCCACTGATAGCCGCGCGCTCATGCAAAGCAAGATGGATGGGATGTCGGTTTTCTCTATCATGGGATCTCCATTTAGTGACCTAGATGAACTTGTAACACAGGCATGAGAGAACTTGTAACACAGGCATGACAGAGCCAGATAGGACTTTAAATGGAGCTCCAAGTCTCATACAGATTTGAAGTTGTTGCTGGAGCACAAAATTTGTCATAAAAGACATGTCAGTTCAGAGTTTATTGAGGTAAAGAATGATAGCACTTTATCTGGACACCATGGGGCGCTCCTTTGGTGGCCTGGTCTTGAGAGACAAGAGATCTGTGTTTTCTTTCTGGTTTTAATGACATTTAAAATAATTTCATTGAGCTTTTTCTTATTCTTTAATCCTGATTCATATATTTCTTGGAGAATTTTTCCCAGTTGTGCTGCCTGCCTTTCTTCTCGTTTTTACATGTGGAGGTCAGGTCATGTCACTTGGGACCCGAGTGAGGTTTGGGGAGAGGTGTCAGACCTCTCGTGGCAGAGTTGTAATGCCTAAGGTGAAACACGAGGCTCTTGATCACTGTGTCTGTGCCTACCGAGAGAGGGTTTCTGTGGCTGGCACTGAACTGTCTTTCATGTAGGGTCAAAGGACCAATAAATGTATTCACAATCACAGAGCTAGCTGTAGCTTCACTAAATACTAATGTTATTGCGCCACAACGGTTTCATTCTTAATTGTCAACAGGTACCTCAGAAAGAAGTGTGGTATTTTAGAATATATCATTTTGATATCAATTTATAATCTCAATATATATGTGTGTATCTGTCTGTCTGTCTGTCTGTCTGTCTGTCTGTCTATCTATCTCTATATCTTCCTATAAGCTTTAAAACACTTTTTGTTTTCTGTTTCTCTTCCTCTGTTACTCTTTATTTCTCTTTTTCTATTTAAAGTATGGACTTAAAAGTTTAGTAGCTATACAGTTCTAATTAATCTCACATTTCTTTTTTTGACTGATTAGTAGAGAGTCTTGCTATGCAGCTTACACTCTGGTGATCTGCCTGAGTGTCAACCTACTCAGTGCTGGGATTACAGGTTTTGGGACTGGTGTGACATTCCTGGAACAGCATGTGGTATTAAGAATCAAACTCTGGTCATTGCGCTTCTTAAGGAGGCACTTAGACTGCTAAGCTATTTCCACAGTGCAATCTCATTTGTAAGAAAATAAAAATAAGGAAAAAAAAAAAAAGAAAAGAAAAAAGAAATGCTATTTTATCTTTAGTTTGAAATGTTAGAAAATGTTAATGGAATGACTTTCTGTGTCTGAGCTGCACTGGAATATTAGCCCTATACCTTGCACAGCCACAGCTCCATGTCTATGGGACCCAGTGACTGCTTCCACAGCTTCGCAGAATACTGCAGATGTCAGGCCTGGGACATAGCTACTGCCATACTTGTCTTTAGGTTAATGAAGTTGCTATTCCTCTTACCTGTGTGATCAGCATTAGACAAACAGTTGTTGTGGGAGAAAAGGTTTCACATCTTGGCCTCTAGTTCAGAGTACCTTTAAAGGGCCCCTGCCTCTGCTTTAGAGCTAAACAGGCAACCAGCATGGTGAGTGCAAGAGAGTGGCTTCTTGCTTTGTCCAGTTGGTTCCTGATTTATTTTTTAA